>JAJKFI010023597.1:0-30466 GCA_029204185.1 Lerista edwardsae | reverse complement strand
CCCAGCCACATCTCCCCGCATCTGAATCACTCCATTTGGGGGGGGGGTGAGACACGCATGCATTTCTCCATGCTGTTGCGCCCTGCCTCAGCGAGCACCCGCCACCTCCTGTGTCACCCTCCCTATGCCTCCGATTCTTCCTCAGCTCCCCCTGCCCCATTTCACAGACCACTGCTGATAAAAACCCTCTCATCTGGAACACTTCAGCAACATCAGTTCATGAAATCATCATCTCTTCGTTATCATAAAAATAAACCACCTTCTACTGGTATTGTCTAGAATCACTTTCAGCAGTACAAAAACCAGATGCAGACACATGACTGCAATACACTGTTGTGCTCTCTCTCTCTCTCTCTCTCTCTCTCTCTCTCTCTCTCTCTCTCATGTACGCATTTATAATCCCAGGCTCATGTCTCCCAATAGCTCTGGGAAGGACTTTTGTCTCAAAGAGCAGTTGCTATTCAGCATACGTAATTCTGACCTAGATGGGCCAATGACCTGATTTAATACCAGGCAGATTCCCGTTCTTGCAGTTGCTTGCCTATGTTCATGTGAACACGAACTAACCGCAATCTCATGCACGTACACTTGGAAGTTAGTTCCATTTCGTTCGGCAGGGCAACTCCCAATCGAACCTGGTTAGAATTTGGATGTAAAGATCCCATCTCGCCGGATCGGTTGCCTCTGGCTGGTTACAGCCGTGTAGCGCACTAATAGGAAATGGTTTTACCAATCCAAAACAAATGCCTTTAAAATTAAGCTGTTTGTCTTGATGTTGTAAACAACATGTGGGGGGATTATAAACCCAGCTGCATGAGAAGCTTACAGAGTATAAACCCAGTCTGTTCCAGCCCTGCTATGGAGCCATCTATTTCATGGCTCAAGCTTTTAAGTCGCAGGTTTACATGAGTTTGGACTGGCAGATCCTCTGGGGTCGACCAGGGCCAGATTAGTCAACGATGACACCAGGACAGCTGTCCAAGGATGTCCCCTTCCATTTTCTCCCCCCCCATGCTACATCTTCTGATTCAGCTTTCACTAAACTAAGTCTTTAAGCTTTCATACATTAAAAAAAGTATCAGTCTTGTTCATGTAATGAATTGTTTCAATGACTGCTAGTTCAATTTTGAGCACAATTCCAGCAGTGATGTCATTCAGGGGGAACGGACCAGAACAGGCGTTCCGGATCCTAACGGGCTCCGTGGCTGGTTCCGGGTTCCCGACAAGTGCCAATCAAAAGTGAGTTCCTGTTCCTAAATCATTTGAATGACACCACTGAATTCCAGGTGTCGGTTTTGACAGTGAAAGGACTATTTGGCTTGTGCTAGAGGCTAGGGTAAGAGGCATCATCTCCTTCCCTATGAACGTCCAATTCCCTGAGAGCATTGTGCCCTCCTGTGTGTGCTCCCCAGGCGGGCAGTGACAAGCAGCAGGCAGGAGGCAATTATGGACCCTCCTACCAGTTAGGGTCCGTTATGGACCCTCCTGTTACGGACCCTCCTACCAGTAGAATAACTATACTAGGCCCTCTCTCTGCTACACTTTGGCATGACCTCCAAACTTTTCCCTCTTGAATACGGTATGCTTGCTGTTTGGGGCTTCCGTTTCTGTTGTCTGCATTTTATATTTCTTAAACTTTGTGTGTCTAGCAATTTTAGACATGCTGCTATATTATTGCTATTTCACAGTTGCTGTTTTCTGGTCAAGGTTTTGATTCCTTTGTACTGAAAGCTGCCTTGAGCACCCTACTTCAGGGGAGAGGCAGGATATAAATCCTTAACTAACTAAAACATGAATTTACCAAATATTAATTATGTGTTTGTGGAGTCGAAGCTTACAGTAGGCCTTTGCCTATAAGATGAGAAATTTGTACCTGAAAATGAAGTGTGGGTTGTCTATCCACAGGTCCTCGTCCTATCCACAGGTCAGGGCAGGAGAATGCAGAGGACCATTGCAATTGCATCTCCCCTTCATTTGTTTCAACAATCTTCCATCCCCGTCCCCCAGCTGCACGTCAATCAAACAGGCAGGCTGCCACTGGGTCTTAAAGCCTGCCGTCTACAAACACTGCACTCTTCAACAACAGATTTAAAAAATTCCCGCTCACTTCCTCTCTCCCTCCCTCCCAGCTATTCAATTGCACAGAAGGGGGATATGGCACAGAGTACTGGACAAGCACCTTGTAAATCTTTGCAAAAACTGTGGCAGAGCTCAGATTCTCCCCCCGCCTCCTTTCAATCAGGTTCCAGGACTATCAATGTCCAGGGAAAGTGCAGCTCCTCCTCACATGCACCATTTCCCAAGTTTCACCACCACCCCATCTTATCCGAGTGGTGCATCAAAATTGAAATTGATACAGTCCTGCACAACTTCTTCTTGCTGTCTTGCCCCACAACTCCTAAGGCCAGCCCTGGTCAGGCTACTAACTCTCAGGGTTGTCTCCCCCTAGAGGTAATGGGAAACATGGTGCAGATGAGAGCAACAAAAATGATTACAGGGCTGGGGCATCTCCCTTATGAAGAAAGACGGCAGCGTTTGGGGCTCTTCAGTCTGGAAAAAAGGTGCCTCAGCGGGGACATGATTGAGACATAAAATTATGCAGGGGAGGGATACAGTCAACAGAGGGATGTTCTTTTCCCTCTTTCACAATACCAGAACCAGGGGACAGCCACTGAAATTGTGTGTTGGGAGAGTTAAAACAGATAAAAGGAAATAAATTTTTACCCAGCGGGTAATTAAGCTATGGAACCCCTTGCCACAGGAGGTGGTGATGGCATCTGGCCTTGATGCCTTTAAAAAGGGGCTGGATGGATTTCTGGAGGAAAAGTCCATCGTGGGCTATAGGCCATGATGGGTTAGGCAACCTCCTTACATTAATAGCAGGCTACTTCAGAATGCCAGGTGCAAGGGAGTGGCAACAGGATACAAGCATCTTGTTGTCTACTGAACTCCCTTAGGCACCTGGTGGGCCACTGTGAGATACAGGAAGCTGGACTAGATGGGCCTTTGGCCTGATCCAGTAGGGCTCTTGTGTTCTTATGGTGGGCGCACGCAGGCAGCAATTTGAGGAGAGCCTTCAGTCTCATACTTTATTTGGGTGATGGCATGAAAACGGTTGAACACCTCAGTTCTAAAAGCTCTTGGAGACATTGCAGGTGAACAACCTTGCTTGAGTCTTCAACATCAAGGCAGCCAAAGTGCAATATGTGAGGAACTGCAGTGTGATACAGACTAGGCTGAGTTTGGTTTTTTTTAAGATGCTTAATACAAATTCATGAAACTGCAGCCATTAAAAAGACCTTAAAATCTCAACAGGAGAGATTTTTGAGATAAAACGTCTACATGAAAAAAGTAAGACTCAAGCCCAAAGATGGCAACATACACCAGCACAATACTTCTAAATCCAAGCACTGAATGTGAATCCTGCTTCAGTGGGAGGAGGACATGGATGGTGAGCCAAAACTACTTCAAATGCATGGATGGAAAGCGCTTATCAGCTTCCAACAAGCAAGCATTACATAATCCCAATCTGAAGATGAAAAAAGGGTTTACATCAAAGTGCCCCATCTGTTCTGAGCACAAATTTTGCATAAAACCCTATACTATACTAGCATCCTTTACAAGAACAAATCTAAACCAATCAATATAAGCCAACGTAGTTTTTACTCATCAGTACTAAAGCAGGCATCCTTCACCTCCTTTCCAAGGGGTGGGAAACACTATCAACACTGCATTGCAGAGCCAAGGATATTTTCTCTCTTTTTTACTCTTACAAAAAGTAAGCCCACGCAAAGCCTTGCAGTGCTTCCAACTCCTTTGTAGTTTTGGGAGGCACTGTTCTAATGCATTATGATTAATTCAGATAATACAACACAGAATGAGAAACAGTGTACAACTCAGAGTCTCGCTTCAAATCTCTCCTCCTCTTGAAGCTATGCTGTTTTAGCACTATTAGAGTTGGCCAGCTAGCCCAGCCCAATGGTACCCAAACAGGTGGGTCGCAACCCATCAGGAATATTGGAAGCAGGTCATCTCCCCTTAAGGGAAGTACCCTGCAGGGGGTGGTAGCAACAGCATCACAGCCATCACATCACTAGTGCTACCAAGGGTCTGTATTGCTTACCGGGGGGAGGGGGATAGTGATGGTAGTCCACAGGGTTCTGGAGGCCTGCAGCACCCTCTGATCTCCTCCATAACTGATTTACAAAGCCCTCTGATCTAAAGCTACTTCCCGTTTTCACACGCACAAGACCAACCCATATTTTTGGTCTTATCTAGTTTGCCCTCAAATTTGCAGCAAAGAGGAAGTTTCAAACTGCCAGGGATTTCCAATTTGTAAGCTATGCCGATTTTGTGTCACACGTGAAGTCCGTTCTCCTTCATGCCTACGCAAAGTTGCTGCTATCTTTTCTTCAGTATGCCGACCTCCCAACTCCTAAATGCAATCAAGCAATACTGCGCGGTCCAACATAAACTAAGTGCAAAATGGCACTTGCTCCAATATGCTTTCTTCCAAGAATAATGATGAACTGACCACTTCTAGATGCTGTTGAAGAAAAACTGATCACCATACAAAGAGAAGAGTCATAGTGTGTGTGTGTGTGTGTGTGTGTGTTTAAAAAAAAAAACTTTTTTCACCCAGGGCCAACAGCAATGCAAAAAAGGATATTGCTATTTTAAAAGTTGTCAAAACGAAGACATGAAATAAGATTAATAAAAGCTGCTTTTTAAAAAATCAGGAGGCAGACTTGAAAGTTAAAAGAAAAGTACTGCTAAGACAATGTCTCAGCCTTGCTTTTAAAGCCACTCCTGGAACAGAATCAGTGGTGGCAAAAGAATAATGTGCCTCATTTGTGAGCCGACAGCTCCAAAATGTCATCAGTGTTAGTTGCCATCCATTAAGGACCTTTTAAATGGTAATAACCACATAAATAAAATTCCTTTCTGAGGACTGGATGATGCAGCCTTTTAGAGAGAATCACCCCATGAACCCGTCTCCTGTTACAGACCTGAAGACAGTAAAAAGGGAGGGGGGGTGTTCTTGTGAACTTGTTCTTCCTCTCATTAAAAGCCACTGGAACATTGCCAAGGTGCTATTTTGACACCGCTGCGGTGGCCAAATATGCTGGAGACGCAGAAGGGCCACACGGCAAATTGTGTGTGTTTTTTTTTTTTTTCTGGGAGCAAGCAGAAGCAAGCTTTTGGAACACTGCACACGGCAGCCATGCATGTCGCAGGGCTTGAAGACACTGCGGCCGTCTAGTTCCCTTTAACAAGGTTTTAGTAAGTAGGTCAGCTGTCAACTGTGACAGGGTTCAAACTACTCACTGAGGAACATTATCTGTGGTATCCCGGTATCGTTTTTCAGCAGCTGAGACTGGAATCCTTTGCGCCTTCAGAACTCCCGGGTATATTTTTCAACTGAGGACTTCATTTCTTTTTCAGGCGCTGGGTGTAGGTGAGGACAGATGGCAGAAAATGTTGATCTGACAAAATGGCTTTTTTTTTTCCCCAAGAAGGTGGCTTTTTATCAAGGGATTCCAGTTTACACACACAGCATCCACCATTCATTAATTATATTGTAGATCAGTAGGTCTCAAATGTTATAGCACTGGGACCCACTTCTTAGAATGACAGTCTGTCCGGGACCCACCGGAAGTGATGTCATCACCGAAAGTGCTGTCATTGTGATCCCAGAGCCTGCTGCTTTGCCGAGAATGCAGCCATCAGTTGGGTTATTTATCAGTCATTTTCCAATAGCAAAGTGAATCAGAAAGGAAAAAACGCCTATTTACAACCTTGACACAAGCAAAACAACCACACAGCCCTCCCCCTTCCCAGTACCCATCTTCCCATATTGTCAATGATGGCTCCCCTAGACGCAATGGGACCCGTCTGAACTTTGCTCACGTCCCTCCTAGTGGATCCCAACCTACAGTTTGAGGAAACACTGTCCTAGAGAGCTTCTTCCTGCCAATGCCGAGACTACTAACAATGGTCTGTCTGGGTATCAGGCAACTTCCTTTCGAGTTGCCAATGTTTTAGCTCTTGACTGTGAAGGCTTTGTGTGTCCCCAAACAAACGTGGTATAAGCAATAGAATTTTTGCACTACAATTAACCTCTGGAATCTTTGAAACTATGTCAATAGTACATTGTATACCTCACCAAGAAGAACTAATATACATAATAGTAAGTGTAAAGACAATTTTTAGGCTATAGGGGAAAAAAAACCTATATAATACCAGCCATAAAACAAAACCCAAAAGAATTATTGCCATTGCACAGTTACATGAAGAACTACAGTTCTGTGCTATTTCATCACTATGAACCAGTCTGTACTCAGACAACTTTGCATTTTTAAATTGCATTTGCATTTTCAAATCACTCTGTTACTAGTCAGAATCAACACATTGTGTTCTAGAACAGAAATAGTAGGCCTGGGAGAACCTACCCCAGTCCCACGTAGTACAGTCAACAAGGGGGTGGTGCGGAAAGCAGTATTAACCCAACCTAGTGCCGCCTGAGAACACCCCTTTAGGCTCAGTGGTTCTCAACATTTTGCACCGGGACCCATTTTTAGAATGGCACTTATGTCAGGATCCACCGGATGTGATATCATGGCTGGAAGTGACATCATCAAGCAGGTAGTGCCATCATTGTGATGTAATCAAATGACACTCCTGGAATGCACGCTTGCATAACTGGACTGCAGAAATTGTACCACCACGAAACATTGACAGAAAGCAAGATTAGGACAAAATTTGTAAAAGCACTGAACTAAAAAACAAAATTTAAAAACCTTCACTTGAAAATTCAAACCGTTAACTCTCACAAAAGAAACAGAGCAAGAGTAAGGTCTGCACCTTCCAAGGTAGCTGCTCCAGCTTTCCATGACCCACCTGACATCAGGTTGAGACCCACCAACAGGTCCCAACCCACAGTTTGAGAAACACTGCTTTACCTTTCTTCCATATACTGTATTAAATGCGCATAGTCAAGAGCTGTACTCAGAGACAACTTTGCTAAGGTCATAAAACCGATGAAAGGCCCACTTCCAAGAGTCGAACGAGCATGCACTGCATTGCCTCCACACACCGATTGCATTAAGGGGCATTTCACCAGTTTAAACCGACTGGACTGCATTGGCCATCTTGAAATTTTGTATTAAATTAAGACGGGGTTGGAAATCCTGGCTGTAACATGCCCTTTTGTGAACCCTCAACCCAACAGGGTAATGACAGCTGGAGACAGGTTGTTGTTGATTAGATGATGTCACCTTCAGGAATTCCCCCAAGCCCTGCCAGCAAAGCAACTTCGCTGGAGTAGTGACACATGCTAAAAATAGACTCCTCAAACGTGGCGAGTTAAGGAACTCGGGATGGAGAGAGTCAGTCTTAGGAAACCAAACTGAACTGCTTTTTTAAAAAAAAGCTGTATCAGTTTTCTCAAACGCAGGCACATGCCCAGTGGTGTTATTCAGCCGGAATGCTGGGCGGGACATCCGGGTGATCGACAGCCCGCCCGTCGCATTCCGGAGCGTTATGCCGTTTGCGTACCGTACGCAAGCGGCGTAATTGGTTACGCAAACAGCGTAACGCTCCGGAACGCGACGGGCAGGCTGTCAATCACCCGGATGTCCCGCCCAGCATTCCAGCTGAATAACACCACTGCACATGCCTGTAGTAGACACAACATGCAAAAGTTGGGAAAGGGGCAAAGGAAGTTTGGTCTCAAGTGGCACATGTACCCTTTTTTGGCCCCCATGTCAAGAAATCAAAAATGCATCTCTTTATCCTCAGTCAATCTGCAGAGAGAAAGAGAGAAACTTAAGAAGAACTCATTGTGAACCGGCCAGCAGTCCAAAGGCTACAGCTGCTGTTCTCTACATCTGAAAAGCTTCTTTCATCCAGTCTGCATTATGCAGTGCTGCTGCAAATCAGCCTCCACTGACTATGGCTTTAGGACAAGCCCTCTTCTACCAATTGTTTCGTTGGAGGTACAGCTAATTACTGTACAGTATTCACTTTATATCTGACTCCCTTCTTTACAGAACTAGAAGAATCACAGTTCCTCAGCTGGGAACCACGGAAGCTAAATAATATGACCATTTAGTTGGCAATGTGGATGCAGCTATGTGCATAGTTCATGGGCCAATACTAACTGCATTATCACTTGTGTCACCTAAAACCCCTATCCTCTGAAAGTAGTGGTATGCTCAATAAATAAGTCCAAAAACACCCATGGTGGCAAGAACAAAATGTACATTAATATAAGGGTTTTCATCTTGTTTTTGTCTAAGGTAGCAAGCAGGTTTTCAGAGCCAGCACCATCAGCCCTACCAGATACCCATTATGAAGCATTAGATATTAAAGCACACTAAGAGTGTTTATGATTTATTTAGTTCATTGTCAAGCATAAAATACTGTCAAGCTCTGCAGCCGAGAATGCACAACGAGACTCAAAAATAATTTTTTTTTAAACCAAAATAAGGGAACACCTAATTCTAGACTCCATTTGGGATTTTTCTTAATGATCTAACAAATGTAATGCAACAAAATGAAATTCAAATTTATGTCTATGAATGCCGTGGTAAGCCCAGTTAGTTGTACTTCCAATCTGGATATACAGACAATTATTCTGAATACATTGTTAGGGCCTGTGGCTAATGCAAACAAAGTGATTGGTTTGGTTCCAAATGCACTTTCTGGCCATCTTATTTAATCAAGGGAAAAATTAGCATACGTTGGCTGGGCAAACCCTTATGCAAGGTAGCCAGAGGTCTAAGAACCGGGATTCGCCCTCAAATGAGAAGATGCACATCTCATTGAAAGGATGAGGAACCCTGCACATTGGGATGTGCATTCAAATGCATGTTTGATTTACACCCTTAGCTCCGAAAGCATGGACATACCAGGAATTCCACCAAGTTTCCATAAGTATCCAAGACGATGGAGAAGAAAACACTGAAAATAAAATAAAAGAGGTAGGTCATGGCAAGACAAACTGTGGAAGACAGTTTTGCCTGAATACTTGAGATTCTGAGAACCTGATTTCACCAGACAGTTTAGCTGGAGTCCAATCCTGAACTGCCCCGCTTCCATAGAAGCAGCCGTACCAAAATGGCGACCACTGCATCTAGCAAGAGTCGGGCAGCTACCAGAAGCTCTTCAGGAGAAGGGGACATTCATCCCCTTCCCCCAGGGAAAGACCCTCTGCGCACAATGGGGCTACTCAGCTCACTGCCAGCTATTTCAACTGTGGCGAATTGAGCAGCCTCATGTCAGGCTGCCCGAACAACTGCTAGGGATAAGATCCAGTGGTGGAAGCCACTGCCAGGTCCCACCACCTTGCGGCCAGTTCCTCCCCTGTCTGGCTCCGCCCCCTCCCTGCCTCCCACCCCCACTCCAAACAGGCTTGCTGTTGGCTGGCACTGCAGGAGTGTTGTCTGCTCACCCACTCAGGCTAGGGCCTGGCACTGAGTGAGCGGTGCCCCAGCGCGAGAGGTAACATGTCCCAAACATGCTTTACGGCACGTTGGTGACACTTTTAGCCAGTGGTACTGCCACCAAAAGAGCCTTTGGGATTGCGCTCATAAATTACTTACTGAACATTATCTGACAGACAGAGCAAGGAATATTTTGCATACCAAGAGATCAATGTTTTTAGGATTTTTTTTATGTCAAAATCTTCTGGACATGATTACGTTGATTGAAAAGCCTTGCATACTTTCAATCTCTGGAGCAGTCAAGGTTAATAACCATGTTGAATGTCCCTTCCCTTGTGACTTCTTTCATGATCTGAGCATGCGAACTGGAACAGATGAATAGAAAACATCCAGCCTTCATAGTACTAGGTAATAGGTCCCTAGATCCAGAATATAGAGTATGCTCCACACAACTAGACTCACATACCCATGAGCAGAGGTGTTTGCTTCTGGTGAGTAAGAAAGGATTCCAACTTAAGTCCTACGAAACACAATGGGCTTACTGCTGAGTTGAACAACATTGTTTTCAAACATCTCTACCCATGATGCTTTCAGCTTGCATTCCTTGGAACAATCCCACCACCACACACCATGTCAAATAACTGTTTTTGAGCAGAGACAACTTCCAAAAGAGCTGGGCTCGGCTGTCCACAGAGCCTAAATTCCCTCCAGGCAGGGCCGGCCTTAAGCCAATGCGACCAACGCCATCACATCGGGCTCCGCACTTTGGGAGGGCCTCGCACCAGTGCAGTGAGCATATTGCTTGCTCCTGTAGTGAGTTCTTTCAGGATTGTTCTTTTAGGTCAGTGGGGCCAGCAGAGCAGCTTTACCACAGGACCTCTCAGCTGCCCCAGCTTCTGAAGTGCCCAAAATGGGCCTCCTGGAAGCGATTGGCAGGGACCTCATCCTGTCACCACCAACCATTTCCAGGTGCCACACTTTGTGCTCTTCTTGGTGAGTGGGGGGGCCCTGTGGGGAGTGTGGGGGGGCCACAGGAACCCACAGGAATGCCCCACATTGGGCCCCTCCAGTCCTAGAGCCGGCCCTGCTCAAGACCCTGAAGTAGCTTTTTGGATCCCAAGTGCAATAGATGCCAACTGTTTTGTTATCACAAGGGAAAAGAACCACAGACACTGACTCACTTCAGCAATGAGGATGATCTCTGCAAAAGTTCAGCTTGGGAGATGTTCACCAATACAATCAGGAGATAATGAAAAGCTCAAACATCTGCAGATATAAACCAGATTTCTTCAACCTGCATTGCTCTCCACCACTTGGCACAGACTTTTATGTACTCAAGTCATCCTAGCTTTATGGGATCCTTCTGCAGTTCTTCACAGCCTGCTCTGCATGAAATGATCTTGGATAGTTGTGTATCATCTGCTAAATGTCACTTAAGGCCGATCTTTTTTCCCCTTCCCAAAATTTTATTGTTAAGCAGTACACATGCCTGGAGAGGTTCTGGGGAAAAAGTATACCATTACATCTCTTTCTAGTGCAAACTAGTAACTGATATTTCCTTTGCGTGATTAATCCATGAAAATTCCCTACACTTCCTTCCTATTCATTATTAGTAAGAGTTTTTGCAACGATCAGTATTAAAGGATTGCATTTCTTAAATATGATATCGACTGCATTCCTTTTATGTGCAGATTTGTTGACTTCAACAGACAATGCCCAGCCCTCCCCACAGCACTATAACTATGCCTCCGCATTTTGATTACCCTCTTCTGCACCTTGACCAGTTTTACACTGTCTTTGAGTGGTGGCAACAAGTACATAGTATTCCAAGGATGGTTAAGAACATAAGAAGAGCCCTGCCAGATCAGGCCAAAGGCCCATCTAGTCCAGCTTCCTGTATCTCACAGCGGCCTACCAGGTGCCCCAGGGAGGCATGAGACAACAAGCTGCTTGGACCCTATTGCCACTCCCTTGCACCCAGAACTCTGAAGTAGCCTACTACTAATGTAAGGAGGTTACAACCCATCATTGCCTATTGCCCACGATGGACTTCTCTCTCTTCCTTGTATGCCAATAAAGGTTATGACGGATGACTTCTCTTCCAGAAATCCGTCCAATCCCCTCTTAAAGTGGGTTGCACCAAAAATTTATACTGGGACATGATAATAAATTGGCACTTTTATTCTTGAACCTTTTTCTAATGGCATGGAATTTGCCTGCTTCACGGCTATTGATGATGACCTTGGATCAACATTTTCAATGAGCTATTCAGCATGACCACAAGATCTATTTCCTCATCTGTCACCAACAGCTCAGACCCCATCAGATTATGCATGAACTTGGGAAATTTTGCCCCACGTGCATCATTTTAACACTTCTTTACTGAACCCATTTGCCCGACCTGGAGAGATCCTTTTGGAAAGCTACACATTCAGTTGTGGTTTTCACCAACCTGAACAACTGGAGGTCATCCACGACCTTCACCACCTCCGTGCTTATCCCTAACTTCAGATCATGCATGAACAAACTGAACCCAACATTTATCTTCCGAGGACCCCACTTCTTATTCCCCTCCATTGCGAAAATAATCTGTTTCCTGTTTTTAGTCCATTATCAGAGAGAGAGAGAGAGAGAGAGAGAGAGAGACGCCAATCTTTAAAAAAGGGAGAAGGGGGGACCCTGGAAACTACAGGCCTGTCAGCCTAACGTCTGTTCCGGGTAAGATGGTGGAAAGCCTCATCAAAGATAAAATCCTAAAACATGTAGAGGAACAAGTACTGCTAATGGAAAGTCAGCATGGCTTCTGTAAGGGTAAGTCTTGCCTCACAAACCTTTTGGAATTCTTTGAAAAGGTCAATAGGCACGTGGATGTGGGTGAACCTGTGGATATCATATACCTGGATTTTCAGAAGGCATTTGACACGGTCCCCCACCAAAGACTGCTGAAGAAACTTCACAGTCAGGGAATAAGAGGGCAGGTCCTCTTATGGATCCAGAATTGGTTGAGGGCCAGGAAACAGAGAGTGGGGGTCAATGGGCAATTTTCAGAATGGAGAGAGGTGAAAAGCAGAGTGCCCCAGGGATCTGTCTTGGGGCCCGTGCTTTTCAACTTATTCATAAATGACCTGGAGACAGGGATAAGCAGTGAGGTGGCCAAGTTTGCGGATGACACAAAACTTTTCCGGGTGGTAAAAACCAGAGACGATTGTGAAGAGCTCCAAAAGGATCTCTCCCAGTTGGGGGAATGGGCAGCCAAATGGCAGATGCGTTTCAACATAGACAAATGTAAAGTGATGCACGTTGGGGCCAAAAACCAAAACTTTACCTATAGGCTAATGGGTTCTGAGCTGTCTGTGACAGCTCAGGAGAGAGATCTTGGGGTGCTGGTGGACAATTCAATGAAGGTATCGACCCAGTGTGCGTCAGCAATTAAGAAGGCCAATTCCATGCTTGGGGTCATTAAAAAAGGGGTTGAGAATAAAACAGCCAATATTATCATGCCATTGTACAAAGCAATGGTAAGGCCACCCCTGGAATATTGTGTCCAGTTCTGGTCACCGCATCTCAAAAAGGACATAGTGGAGTTGGAAAAGGTGCAGAAGAGAGCGACAAAAATGATTACGGGGCTGGGGCACCTCCCTTATGAAGAAAGACTGCAGCGTTTGGGGCTCTTCAGTCTAGAAAAAAGGCGCCTGAGGGGGGACATGATTGAGACATACAAAATTATGCATGGAAGGGATAAAGTCGATAGAGGGATGTTCTTTTCCCTCTCTCAAAACACCAGAACCAGGGGGCATCCACTAAAGCTGAGGGTTGGGAGAGTTAAAACAGATAAAAGGAAGTACTTTTTTACCCAGCGGGTAGTTAATCTGTGGAACTCCTTGCCACAGGAGGTGGTGATGGCATCTGGTCTTGATGCCTTTAAGAGGGGATTGGACAGATTTCTGGAGGAAAGGTCCATCATGGATTATAGGCAATGATGGATTGTACAACCTCCTTACAAAGGTGGTGGGCTACTGGTACCGGGTGCAAGGGAGTGGCAACAGGATGTAAGCATCTTGTTGTTACATGCCTCCCTGGGGCACCTGGTGGGCCGCTGTGAGATACAGGAAGCTGGACTAGATGGGCCTTTGGCCTGATCCAGCAGGGCTCTTCTTATGTTCTTATCTCCATTTGTTTAGTCCATGATTGCCAGGTTAGGTAGTTCCTATCACTCAATCTAAACAGTGCTAGAACTTGGCTCATCCAGCAGTATATTCTGGAAATACATCTGGGAATTTGAAAAAAAAAATCATTGACACGAAGTCTCTTTTCATTTCCCTATATGCAATTTCTGTTATGTATAAATGCAAGCCTCCCTATATTATTTGAAGACTACAATTTATAAAGCAAGATAGAGCAGCTTGAAGCAACAACCAAATTCATAGCTCCTTCTCAATTCTGGCATTGCAAATGTATATGTTATGCGTTCCTGGCTGAAGTGTTTATTGTGCCAGTTTCTCAGAGCTGGTTGTCTAGAGACAAGCAACGGTCAAGCAGCGAGAGGAGTCCAAGAACAGTTCAATCTGTACCTGAGTCATAAACTGCTCAGACTGAAGCTAGACCAGAATTAATGTCCTTTTTAGGAGCAGGTAGACTCTTATTGGCCCCTGAGTTGCCTCTCCCCCTTGCTGCAATATCACACTCTGATCATCCGTCGTAGTAGCAGCCCTGCATTGCAGCAGAGAGAAAGTCCCTCCAGCTACCTTCCAAGCAGAACATAGAACAGGGCAGCTCAGCACCTCTGCTGGATTCCCCAGTTCAAGCTGCCTTGCACAATCAAGACGCGGTCCAGAATGAATTCAGAATGGTCGATAATTTACATACTTAAAAAAATCTTAACAGTAAACCAGAACAAGGGAACATCCACTAAAATTGAGTGTCAGGAAGGTTAAACCAACAAAAGAAACTATTTCTTTATCCAGTGTGTAATTAGTCCATGGAACTCCTTGCCACTGGATGTGGTGATGGTGCGTGGCCTAGGTATTTTAAAAGGGAACTGGACAGATTTCTGGAAGAAGCTACAAGACCATGATGGGTGGTGCAGACTCCTTATTTTAGAAGTAGGCAACCTCAGAATGGCAGGTGCAAGTAAGATGCAACAGGATGCAGGTAGCCTGTTGTCTTGTGTGCTCACTGAGGCATTGGGTGGGTCACTGTGAGATACAGAAAGCTGGATTAGAGGGGCAGTTGGCCTGATCCAGCAAGCCTTTTCTTAAAGAAGCTTGGTTGCCTTTTATAATTGTTTAAGAATTTTATAAACCAATATAAATCTTTGTTAACCAATATTGCATTTTTCAATTGACATGTCGAATTATGAGTTTAGAAATTGTTTTTATAAAGCACTACACCCTTTGTAGAATTATAACCATCTTTGTATGCTGTTATACTTGTGAAACTTTTTATGAAGTTCTTGGGTTTGCTTTGGGCCTTTGCCTCTGGTATCTAGTTTCTCAAACACCTGATGTACTTTTTTTTTTTTTTTACTCTTCAAAAAAAGAATGCATACTCTAAGAGGAACTTCACTTCATGGGCTAAGACTCTGATTTTATTACACTATAATCTCTTTGCCTCAGGACAGATTGCCAATTTTTTAAAAAAAAATTATTCCGTTCAAAAAGGAAATAAATATATTGCTTGCTGTTCTAAACCAAGTCAGTTAATTTGATGTATTGCAATCATTTTCCCCCCACTTAGAAATAATTCAGTAGTAACTATCAACCTGCTCTTGGGGAATAATTTGTCCCTTCTTCAGTGTCTTTATATTAGTATAGACACAGTTTACCAATCGTTCTCCAACATCAAGTCCTATAGACCTAAAGTAGTTTTTAATACAGTTTCACCTAATGCATATTTTTTTTCATTCTCGGTTTTATCTGTCAGGCTTGAGGAATCTAAGAACCGGTCCAGTAATTAGCCATCTACACAGGACCTAAAAACTGTTAACTAAAGTGCTGAGTCATGACAAAGGAAAATCCAAAACTCCCTTCATTCTATGGCTAGCATAGTAGCTTTGAACGCAAGCTACAAGTAATATTGGCTGAGCTTTCCAGGTAATGCATGCTAGAAAAACGTTGTACTGCTGAGGCATCTTTTCAAGTTTTTTCCTTTAAACTTAGAGTCATGCCCTTGCATGTATTTTCTGTATTTCCTGTATTTTCTCTATTTCTGTATTTCCTTGCATGCCAGTTTCACTTCCTGTTCATTGCCAAACAACAAGTGCATTCAGGCAGTAAGCGTGGCTTCAATTTTCTCTTTCAATTTAACACCCATGTCTGATGATGACTAAATCATTTGGAACTTTGTAGCATCTTAGAATGATTATGCTGACCCAAGGGAAATGACAAGCATTCCAAGACCCACGTGTGCAGCAATACTCTGGATTGGTTTTGAACTTGCTGTTCCTGCAACATTCAAACATCCAGAAACCAGAGCCCAGTTTAGGAATCAGATACATATCATATAAATGGGTAACAATCAAAGGATTGCAGCCCAAATTGAGGACTTCTTACAAGGGTGACGAAATTAGATTACAAGCAATAACAGATCACGCAAACGTCCTTTACTGGACATAAGAGCAATTGTAACAGATACAAACGGTTTGATGACGTATTTTAAATATTTGTTTAAAAAATCCCACATAACCAGAAAGGGAGATAAGATTTATATTGCCTTGCTAAGCCACATTTCACCCATGTTATTGCATTGCAAAATAAGACTAATGCCTAGTAGCAGGGATGTAAACAACAGAGATACATCATTTCATTCCTTAATTACTGAGAAATGCTGTAGAGAAGAAGAACCAACATAATTCTCTACAAACCACAATAGGAGGCAGCAAACTGGAATACACACCCCAGTTCCCAATGTCATGTGGCAGTTTTTTTTGAGGTGGGATGGGGGTGGGAAGAGACAACAAAAGAGTGGAACAAAGTATGGAGACCTGCATATCCAATCAATCCACCAAGTGGATTTGGAATGGTAACACACACACACAGCCCATTTGCTGTTCAGTGTAAATATGCTTGGGCTACATGACTGCAAGCCCGCATGTCTTTCCTGCCGTACTACATTCTTCTGCATCGCATCTGGGCTGGTTTCACTATGCAGCAGGCACCGTCAGTTTGACAAGTTTCTAGTAAAACTGCTTTTTTTAAATAGGAGTTTTGCTGTGCCAAGTTGGGTAAAGAAGAAACTTGTTATAAAACAGGAAACACATGCTGGCTGCCTTCCTTTATTCAAAAGCTTACATTTCTTATCTTCTGGGCTTCTCCTCAGACTGGTTACAGAACTGCACCGAATGTGGCCTCCAACATTCTTCTGTAAGATCTACAGGAGATCTGGCTAGAGAAACGAGATCATTCTAACCTATATTTATTTTTATGTCCTTTGTGACTACATAGAGAAATTGGGATGTATGACAAGATTTTTCATAAAGACACCTTGGTGCCACATGAGTGCCCTGCAACCAGTGGCATAGCTACCTATGGGACAGGGGGCACAGCACCCCAGGTGCCATCCTCAGGAGGGGTTATCACCACTGAATCCCAAATTTCAAAAAACATGTGCTTACGGAATACTACCATCATGCTGTATACCGTTGGATGCGTAATTTCACCCAGAATTCAATGAAAAAACTAGAGTGTAATATATTTATTCTAGCAAATGTTATGGCCAAAACCAAAAGGAAATCCCAAAATACAAGTGTCTTATGCAGGAGTGTCAAACATACAGCCCGTGGGCCTGCATGATGAGTTCACGTATTTTGTTCGGGGTGTGTGTCAAAAATTGATGCGCCCCGGATGCAAAATGACCTAGCTATTCCGCTACCTGCAACTGCTAGGGAAGATATTCATGGACAAGTAACAGATTTTCCCAGGACGTCCTTTTTTATAGTTTTTGTATGCTACCAACCTACATTGCCCATACATGGACCATGGAATAAAGGTCTCCATATTTACTCCCTTCACCTTCTGTGTTCCACAGCTGCAGCATGACTTTGTCCTTATGCAGATATCTAGTGTGCAGCTCTTTGGGTGGGCTAACATTAGTCAACAATTTGTAATGCCTCCATAGTTTTTCCTGAAAATTAAACAATGTAAGGAAAGAGCATTATTGAACTGTCAAGACTTCAATAATTACAAGTATTGCAAGAAAAGTAATCTCTAACACACATGAAGTGTTTTTTGGCTTTGGTTTTCTGAATCAAGTATTTCCGTTCAAAGATTTCTGGCTGTTAGGGAAATAAAACCCAAATATTTATACAACATCTAATACAGCCTGTGTGTTTAGTTTGTTCACTAAACATCAAATAAACATGTTGAGTTAGATCCAATCAATTTAGGGCAGTGATTCCCAAATGTTTTAGCACAGGGACCCAGTTTTTAAAATGAACCCATCTAGTTTTATGAGACTATAAAAAAGGTTCACTTTACCAGCCACTCAAGCTTCTACTTTTATTCTTTTTACAATGGTGGAGGGTGTGTGTGTGTGTGTGTGTGTGTGTGTGTGTGTGAAGGAAAACCACATTCTGGAGTGTTGTTGAGCTCAACATTCATAGACCATTCTGATGGCCTTCTGTCCCCCTTTGCAATGGACTGAAAACCGGTTACCTACTTGTGAGTAAGTACACATGTGTAGCTCAGTTTCATTTTCCATAGGGCTCAATGCATTTTCCTTGTCAGCTTAGGACTTCCTTCAAGAGCTTACTGGGAACCGTGTTCATCAGCTTAGAACTATTCTTGGGTTGATGCATTCCCCTTCACCTGCCCTTTTAAGTGGACCGTGGCACAGTCACCTACTCATGAATTAACATGCATGTGCTGCTCTGCTTCTATTTCCCTAGGATTCAATAAATTTTCAATATCAGCTGTCATCAGTTTTCCGACCCACCAAAAATCAAGTCGCAATCCACAGGTGGGTCCCGGCCGACATTTTAGAGCCACTGATTTCAGGCAGGAGTAGCCAACCTTTCAACTTTTGGGCTCCTAGACCTTCAACAATTGTGTAGAGGAGGGAATTTCAGCAGGCGCACAGATAATCTCACAGATAATAAATTGCACCCGCTGCAATTTCTTCCTCTGCACAATTGTTAAGAGTCGAGGAGCCCTAAAGCTGAAATGTTGGCCAATCCCTGATTTAGGGCATCAGGAAAAATTTTTTTCCCCAAGCTCACAAATGAGATATACTCTAAGAATCCAGAACACCCGATTCGCGTCATCACCCTCCCCTCGTCCAACCCCTTAAGAGGGTTGAGGCAAGGCTTCTTGGGCTAGTGGATCACAACCCACCAGTTTGAGAGCCCTGCTTTAAAAGGTTTTGAGTGGATGTTTGAGAAGAGAGAGAGATAAAGATTTTGCAACTGTAGCTGCATGCACCGTAAACAAAGAACTGCTTTATTTAACATTCGTATTTGGTCAACTGTAAATATAGACTTGAAACAGATAATGTGGTTTGCATTTCCACTTGAGCCATTTGTTAGAAGCTCCAGCTGTTATACTCTGAAGGTTCTTTTTGCCTCATTTTCCAAGGAGAAAAAAAGTTTAATTCCATTTCAGTAGAGTTTTACCTCCTCTCATTGCATCGTTTTACGCTGGGAAAAGAAGTTCATGTGCCTTGATACAGTATTATTGTATCCAATACTGGATACAATAAGCAGGTGTGTAAATGGCACACACCCCTAAGGTAGCATCTGCATTGTGCCTCGACTTAAACCACTTATTCTTGAACAGAATCTGGTGCTTTGGATACTTAGAGTATAAACGCATGCCCCGGTATTCGCTCCGGTATTCGCCGGAGGCGAAGATAATGGGGGGGGGGCTCTTTTGACTGTGCCACCACCAGGAGAGGTCAGAGGGATGGCGGCCAGAAATAGGGCCTTCTCGGTGGTGGCCCCCAACTTTGGAATACCCTCCCCTTAGAATTAAGAACTGCTCCCTCTTTGGCAACATTCTGGCAGGGGCTGAAGACCTTTTTATTTCAAAAAGCTTTTAATTGTTGACAGGCTGGCTGGTTTTTGATATTCTTGCTTATATTTTATGATCCACAGGGCTTACTGTTTTTTAAATTTTAACTGTTTTAATGTAGTTTTTAAATTATTGTTTTTAATGTAAAATTGTAATTTTTTATTGTATTTTATTTCTATTTAATTATTGTAAGCCGCCTTGCGTGCCTATGGGCAGAAAGGTGGGGTATAAATTTATTAAATAATAAATAAGAAGAAGAAGTAGGTGGCAATTCTGTGCAGATAAGCAAATTTGCATATGAAGAGAACTTATTGTATTAACTATATATTGCAAGTGGGGTGCTGAAATGAGCAGAATTTCATCCTGTTAATAGGCATGACATGACAGAATGAGCAGTCTCAGGTAAACTGAGTTTTTCCAGGCAAGATGCAATCTAGGGTTTCCTGGCTCACAGTAGCCTGTGCCCCCCCCTCTCTCATCAAATTCGACCGCTTGTTGGCTGACAAAACCTTCCATCCACCAGCCCTCCAGATCAAGCTATGCAGTCCAGGCCGCAACCAAAAACAAAATGCCTTAGAGCAGGTACAGGCAGTCTACAGTCAGTGGGCTACATCCAGCCCACCACTGAAATCAACTGGCCCATATTCCCAAACAGATGTATCAAGCCCAGCCTGCACTGTTCCTAAAAAAGAACTCAAGCTTGCAATTCTGTCTCTGCAAGGCTCACAATGTAAGCAGACCAAGGGCAGATGCCTCCTTTGAGCATCTTCCTCTGTCTGGCCAAGCATCTTCCTGTGCTATGCTCATCTCTTTTTTTCTTAGCTCTGCCTAACTGGAAGTTTCATGCGTGAGTATCAAACGCACATGAGTTCTAATTATTGACAAAGGCAATGTCTGGCCCCAGTGTGAACAAAAGTGGCCAACCCCAGCCTTAGAGGAACTAGTTTAAGATCACACAAGCAAACCAAAGCAATTTTTTCTCCTGGAAAAGGCAACAATTATGATCTGAGGATGCGTCTGAAAGCAGTTCAAGAGGAAGTACCAATGTCCGTGGCAAGAACAGTATTACAGAATGTTCCCTAGGACTCTGTTCTCCTCACAATATGCATCCATGAAGAAAAGGAATCTCAAGGCCTGAGGATATCCCATTATCACACACCCTGTTTTGAAATGTTATCAGGATGTACGAAAGATTCTCTCTCTAGAGAGTTGGCCAGCCCCAAATGGAAGATCCAGACTTTCAGGTCTATTTCCTGTTGCTTGAGAGTTGCTTTGGATTTTAGCCAAGAGAAATTGAGCTTGCTCAAAGCAACAAAATCAGGTTGGTCAAGTTAGAAAACAGGAAAGGGAGGGAGAAAAATCCTTCCATTTCCCCCAAAATTGGAGCTACATTTTTATGTTTGAAAATAACTAAAATATTGTAGTTGAAGTTTGCATAATTAATATTAAATTAAATTAACCCCCTCCTACAAACTATAACTTTTATGTCATAAAGTATCAAAAAGTAACAATTAAATCTTTTCTCTCAAATACCCAATCCTAAATTAAATTGATATTAATACATTTTTAAATCAAGATTTAGGATGGTGCAGCATTTTAAAGATTCATACCCTTTCTTTGCAGGAGCAAATGCTCAAGGTAGCTAACAATAAACATTAAAATGAACAATATATAAAACAAATAAAAAAAGAAAAATAAGGGGGACAATAACATTTTGGAGGAGGGCAACTTCTAAAGCCAAGTAAAGTACCACTATAGAGACATAGGGGAAAGACAATGACAGACAACACTTCAAACAAACACAAGACAGAACAAAAATGTTTAAGAACAGAAGAAGAGCCCCACTGGATCAGGCCAAAGGCCCATCTAGTCCAGCTTCCTGCATCTCGCAGCGGCCCACCAGATGCCTCAGGGAAGACACAGACACGTGCATCTTGTTGCCAATCCCCTGCATCCAGCACTCCAAGTTTTGAGCCCTGAGAGAGGCCATGACTGAGGGGGAAGTTCTTTCCCTGGAAGGGAATTCCATACTTGTGGTGCCACAACAGAGAAGGCTCGCCCTTGTGCCATCATCCCTCTAAGTTGGGATAAAGGTGGCACTTGAAGGAGAGCCCCCTCAGATCTCCTAAGAGTGTGGGCCAGAATGAATGGGTGAAGGTGGTCCTTAAGATAACCTGGACCCAACCCATGAAGGGCTTTAAAGGCCAATACCAGTACAGAAGTACTGCAGTACAAGGGTCAGCAACCTACACTCCACCAGGTGGATCTAGCCCATCAGCCAACATTATCCAGCCTGTGTTCACTTGACTTCAGAGGCAAAGCTCCCAACCAGCTTGTTGCACACTAAACAGAGAATGGCAGAGCCTCCTGCAAGCCCAAGTGGGCAGCACCACCATTCCCCCATGTGGTGTGTGACAAACTGGGCAGAAGGCTTCACCCCCTCAAGCCAAACTCTATGAAGTTGTTCCGGGTATTTGGCAACCTGGACATTCATTGATGACATCACCCAACATCTGGCCCCTTTTCCCAAAGCAGTTGCTGATCCCTATTGCAATGGTGCTGGTAGGCTTGGACGAGCCACATGCAAATCCCTGCTCAGCCTTGAAGCTTCCTGGGTGACCTTGGTCCAGACGTCATCTGTCAGTCTAATCTACTTCACAAGACAAGGACAAAAGGAAACATGTACATCACACCGAGTTCCTTGGCAGAAGGACTGTACGGAAATGTGAATATTTGGCCACATCTTTTTAGCTACTAGATCAGTGGTTCTCAAACCTTTTAGCACTGGGACCCACTTCTTAGAATGACAATCTGTCTGGAACCCACCAGAAGTGATGCTATGGCCAGACGTGTCATCATTGTGACACCAGAGCCTGCTGCTTTGCTGAGAATGCAGCAATAAACCCACTTATTTCTCAGTCATTGTCCAATCGCAAAGTGAATCGGATCTCTTTACAACCTTGACTCAAGAAAAATAGCCACACAGCTCTCCTTTTCCAGCATCCCATCTTCCCATATTTTCAATATGGCTGCCCTAGGTGCTTTGCAACCCACCTGAAATTGGCTTGCGACCCACAGTTTGGGAACCACTGTGCTAGATTATTTTTATTTAATATATAAAAATCTAGCAGCTAAATAGATGTGGCCAATTCAGAGTTCAGAATAGTTATGAAGACAGCACTTATTAACAGAAACAAGTGACCAAGCAACAGGTGGCAAGTACCATCTTAAGAGGCATATTTTCCTGCATGCAAGAAATTGAAGAATGTCTCCTTTAAGATCCTTGTGGCAACATATGTTTGCCACATTTTAAAGTCTGCTTTTTTCTTTAATTAGAACTATTTTTCTTGTGCAAGTGTGCGCCCTTTTAATCAGCTAATTGACCAGAATTCCTCATACAATTAATCAACTAACAGCATATGTAGGTTTACTCAGAAACAAGTACCACCATGTTCAATGCTTACATTACAGATTTCTTTACTATCAGCCTTCATTTTCTATAACCCTTCCCAACAGCCAAGGAAGGCTGGCAAGACTTACTAGCAGTGGTGTCATCTAAATGATTTAAGAACAGGTACTCACTTTTGATTGGCATGTGTCGGGACCCGCCCACCAGAAGTGACGTCATAAGCCGGAAGTGATGTCGTGGCAGGAAGGGACATGAAAAAAGCCCTTTTTGAGGCCTCAGACAATTTTAAACTGATCCAACAGTTGCAACAGTATTCCACAGCACCCCCAGAACATGTTAAGGAGGTCTGGCATCATGTTAAAGTGACCCAACAGTTCCAAAACCCCAGAGCAGCTCATTTTTCAGTGGCAAAGCAAGGCAAGGCTCTGCTCACTGCATGCCTGCCTGCCTGGCTCTGAGAACGTGCAGGAAATTCAAACGTTGCAGGGGGCGGAGTAGACGAGTGGGCGGGCGAATGGGTGGGGCCAGCCATAATCCTAGAAACCGGTACTCGCGTACCCCCGCGTACCCCCATGCATGACATCACTGCTTACTAGTCCCATACTACACTTTTTGTTTTTGGAGCAGCAGGAAGCCAAGATAACAGTGGCTTTGTGCGTTTACGACAAGGTTTGAAGGGGGGGGGGAGGGCTTCCTGACTCAAATTTCACACCTTTAAACACAATGCTACACAAGCAGCCTAACAATTCCCATTTCCCATCAAAACAGAAGCAAAGCAAAGAAGGCTGAGCGCTCAACACGAAACCGCAACATACATTCAAAGATGTTCCCGTATCATTAAGCCATCAAAGGTGAAGATCAGAATCTGAGAATCTCAAGACCAGTTTTCAAAGTGTACATGCCAAATGATTTTTCTAGGTCAATAAGAGGATTTTCCCTACTCAGCCTCATCACTTTCTTTTCTTACGCAAGATAAATTACCCACCACACAGGATGCTTTGTGCCACTTTTCAACCCAGAACAAGATCCACCCAGGAACACAGCATGCATTATTAACTGCACTTTCTTTTTCCCTGCTTATAACCAAGCCTAACACCTGAATTGGGGGTTTTCCAATATGCAGCAGTGAGCCTGTCCAGAAAAATGTGCCAGTTTTGGCACAAGGAGAAAAGAGTCCTGGCAGCAGAGAAAAGCAAACCAGGAGGAAATCTCAATACTCCTGGCCTCTCCTCCTTACTGTATATTAAATACGACATTGAGAAGGTCATTCTGAGAGAAAACAAGGCTCTACCTTTTTGTTATAAGATGATCATCATAAAGCACACAATTGGAATTCACCCAATGCATGGAGGCATACCCCACGTTTTATATTTCAATCTACACAGTGAAATCAAAACTGCATTTTGTCTATTTTAGTACTGTGCTCCATTTCTGGTTTTTTTACTTCAAAAGCCACTTTTTTTGTTTTAGACAGAAACCAAGCATTAACCCAATATGTGCAGCAGAGGCTCATGAATTCTGTTTTAAGTGATTACTACTATCTGAGATAGTCATTAGCATGGTTTCCATAGAGGGAATGGAGAGGGGAAAGGGGTGGGGATAAATTTTGATCATCTGAATCCTCCCCCACTTTGGCAAACGTGCATTGAAAGAATTCTTAAACCACACTTCCACTTTGAATGTAAGCACTAAGTTTGAGCACAAACTTCCTCCTCCCACCCCATCCAGAAGCCACTGAGCCAATGAGACATCTCTCAGGTTAATAGAGAGATGAGTTCCTTGCCCTACTTAAGAGAGGAAGAGAGATTAATAGAGAAACAAAAATCTAATGTTCCATATGGGGTACATCCAGTGTACCTACCCCAACAGACCTGCCTCCACTTGGGAGTTGGCCTTCAAGTCAAAATGATCAATTGCAATCCTGGCAATTCCATTGATAACGCTTTCCTGAAACCAACCAGAAATCAAGAAGCCATATTCACAGAACTCCTTAAGAGTGTCGCAAACTTTTGCCTTAGAGTGTCGCAAACACGACTATGTCTACGACAATTCTGGAGGGGTCTCATCCAGCACACTGACAGACAAGGCTCTGTGCTGGCCAGACATGGCAAAGCAGCACCAGCTGAGGGCAGCTGGCAGAGCAGGTAGGGGAGGGCAGCCGGATCAGGGCAGGGGGGAGGCAGTCTGGCCCGGGGAGGGAGGTGGGACCAGCCTGGGCGACCTAGTCCAGATCCAAATGTCCGGCCCGGTCAGCCTAACCTGAGCAACTTTGATTTTGTAGCAATTTTACTAGCACACATCCAAGAATTCAAGAGAGAGAGGGGAGAGGCTTGCCCACAACATGGAGGAATGCGCTTCAGGCAGTCCCAACCTTGCACTAGATATGAGGAAGACCAGCTGACCTGCCAGTTGCAGCGCAGGTTAGGATAGGGACAGTGGTGGAATCTACCTGCGCTAACAACCGGAATGCAGGAAGTAGCTACCGGGACGCACGGTTGATTGGCAGTTTCTCTGTGTGTCCTCGCTTCCCCCGCGGTCCCCTGCCTGCCTGCCTGAAACCTCCGGCTGCGGGCGTGCAGGCACGGCCAGCCCCATTCGCGCATTGCAGGGGCGCGCGGCAGCAATGACTGCAGTGGGCGGAGCCAGCCCTACACGGAACAACTGGAACGGTGTTCCGGAGCGTCCTGGCTACATGACATCACCGGTTAGGTGAGATATAGACTTCATCCATTTGAGATCACTTTACCTTAAGCTGTCAGGTGTGAACTTTAGCCCAATGTTAGTGAAGGTTTGAAAATAACTGCTTAAAACCTTGGTGTAAACTGCTTAGGAAGAGGCACCCTTTGCCATCACTGCCTTCCAAGTTTCTAGGCCCTGGGTTCAATATTCACATTTTGTACAAGTACAAGAGCTTCCCCAGCTCGCACAAGACTTTGATTCTAGCTTCTCAGCATTTCCATCTGAAAGCCACATTCTCTAGATCAGCTATTTTCAATCTTTTTTCACTTTACAACACACTAACAAGGTGCTAAAATTGACAAGGCACACAATCAATTTTTTTTGACAACTAAAAGGCACACCGCACTAAAGATCAGTGGGGGGGGGTTTCACATTTTCCAATGGCCCTACTAATAAATGATGTTCCCCCAAACTCTCATAGCACACCAGCAGCTCATTCCCAACACACCAATGTGCTGCTGCACACTGGTTAAAAAATGCTGCTGTAGATGAACATGGAATGCAGGGTGATGTAACTCTCACTCACAAAGCTCTGTATGTGCAATCAATGAAGCAGAACAGAAGCTTTAATTTGCACGGAAGCATACAAAAGTTTATCCCTTATCTACCCACCAACCCCCTATTAATCACCACCATGATGGAAAATACAACCTGCTATTAAAAGGATTCAATGATCTTGAACTTGTTCAGATGCTTCTCCTTTTGTGAACAATAACTTGTACAGGTGTGCCCCAGTATCCACCATTTCAGTTATCCATAGAGACCATGGGTACTGGGACACCTATTAAGAACAGTAAGGGTAAAGGTTTCCCTCAACCGAATGGTCTAGCCTTGACCAACTGCAGGGGGCGGTGCTCATCTCCGTTTCTAAGCCGAAGAGTTTGTCCAAGGACAAGTTCCCATGGTCATGTGGCCAGCATGACTATACGCCAAGGCACACGAAACACCATTACCTTCCCAGCAAAGTGGTCCCTATTTATCTACTCGCATTTTGAACTGCTAGGTTGGCAGGAACTGGGACAAGTGACGGGAGCTCACTCCATCGCGTGGTCTCAAACTGCCAACCTTCTGGTCAGCAAGCTCAGCAGCAGCGGTTTAACCCGCAGCGCCACCACGTCCCCAAAATTTGCCATGTAGTCAGCAGGATAGATAGGGGAACATTAAGAAGATAGGAGAACATTAAACAAATCTCTTGTTTACCTTGTTTCAACAAAACCACTGATGTTCCCCTATCTTTAAAACGGCATCCCCAGTATACATGATTTCAGCTATCCACAGTGGGGTCTAGAATGGAACCCCAGTGGATACCAGGCCATGCCTGTATTAGCAAAGAGCTGCAGATCCCCTTGTTTGAGGTGAGGGAAACCATAACTAGGTTTGCTTAAGCCTCGAAGACAAGCCAGGAGAGAAGGCTCACAGGAATGTGAAAATCTTGAACATAGCCACAGAAAGCAATGGAACCAGAAGATTCTCGAACAGGAGGATACTTAACTGAGAGAAGTAGATCAGTCAGTACCGTTTTCTGGAAAGCGAAAAAAGCAGACTGAGATACAACCAGAGAGAATAATTTCACGGCTGACCTATCACGCCCTCTGCGAGCGGGAACACCAATCATCTTGGAAAAAGCAGGACAGATTGACGATATCACACTTGAACTACCACCAAGTCTGCTTTTGTGAGAGTGCAACAGCCTGTGCAGAGGCAGCAGGCACAAGACAGCCAAGCAGTCCTAGGGGTGGTTCACGCTTTCAATTGTTGCAGGTTGTCAAATGCTGCATCTCTCAAAAACGCCAATATCGGTGCCCATTGTGCAGTGAATGGGAGGAGAACAGCAACATAAGGGACAGCTAAAATTAAGCCAAGTGGAAGTCAGAAAAAATGGTATCAAAGGGTTAATGATTCAAAGCATCCGATTCAGCAAATGATTCAAGTGTATCAAAGCTGTTCATTCAGGACAATGGAACACTTTCAGATAAAAATAAAATGTCTGTACATTAGCTGCATAGAATGCCACATAGGAATTCAAGCAACTTGTATAGACACATGCGCGCGCGCGCACACACACACACACACACACACACACACACACACACACACACACACACACGGGTGGGTGGGATGAAAACTGCAACTGACCCAATTTCTATTTTTTAAAATACTTTTAAAAACGCAATTTGAGACTTTTTATTGCAACACACTTTGTAGCTTGATTTTCAAAATACGTATCTGCAGGTAAGGAAAGACACAAATCCATTGCAACTTCTTTGTAAGGGAGTCTCTAATGAAAACTGAGCGTATCCACAGAACTACCCAAGGACAAAAAAGGAAAGCCGTCCACTGAAGGGAGCATGTCTCATTGCAAAGCAAATGTGCATGTGCTTCCCTACACCCTCCATAGAATATAACACATGAACTGTGGGCATTGCTCTCACAAAGAGATAGTGAACCTGTTTCTGGATGGTACCACTTCAGGTTCCAGGTAAAAACTTTCAAATGACAGCTCCACCCTCCACACCCACACTGCATGTAGAAAACTAGCATGTTAGAAAGATGAGCTGTAGCCTAGCTTTCTCTGTATTCTGCTTATTGCCTAAATAGCTACCACAGGAAACTGATGAACTTAATAAAAGTATGTCTTCCTTCCCCACCCCATCCAGAAGCCACTGAGCCAATGAGACATCTCTCAGGTTAATAGAGAGAAGAGTTCCTTGCCCTACTTAAGAGAGGAAGAGAGATTAATAGAGAAACAAAAATCTAATGTACCATATGGAGTACATCCAGTGTACCTGCCCCATCAGAACTGCCTCCACTTGGGAGTTGGCCTTCAAGTCAAAATGATCAATTGCAATCCTGGCAATTGCATTGATAACACTTTCCTGAAACCAACCAGAAATCAAGAAGCCATATTCACAAAACTCCCAACAAGTAAATTTGATCAAGAAAAACCAACTAGGGAATCCTAGGCTAGCATAATAATTAGTCATACCCTCTAATTTCCCAAGGTATTATTTGTCCTTGGAGGAAACCATGAATTTTACCCAAGAGCGAGTGTGTGTTTGCAAGAGTTGTTTCAAAGATCATGTTTTCATGATGCACCCATAAAACATTCCTGGTGTTTACATGATCACACATCCCAATAGAATAAAGGCACCAAGAGCACACAGTTAATAACAAACCATTTTCCCAGCTCACAACTTGCTTCAGTATTGTTTCTGTGAACAAATTATACTAATGAATGTCACAGAAGCATTACTATGAGCTGATTGTCCAAGCAGAGCTGCAACCATTGAATGAAGTTCATGGTTATGCACGAATTAGTTATTTCTATGGTGTTTGCACTAAGGAGGTGACATTAAGCAACAAACTATTAGATGATGTTCAGGCTGAAGAGCATGGAGAGATGCTGCAAACTCTCCATTAAAATAATGAAGGGGTGTCGTAATGTTTGTTTTATCCTAATTGCCACAAGGCATGCATGCTCTGTACTCTCAACTCAGCAGCCTGGAGGTAAGCTTATCCATTCTGTACCTGCCATTTAAAAAAATGGATGTGTAATATGATCTGTCTAGCCTGGATATCTGATCTTGCAAAACAGAAGCCAAATTGAACTGTGACATACTATACTGAAATGGTGCAGCATAGCAAAAGCTGGAGCGGGACAATGGCTAAGAGCGGAGATTATATATCAGAGACGGTCTGGTTTGAATTTCACCTTTACCGCGAATTAACTTGGCAAATGACTTAAGGCAAGCCACTCTTTCAGCTTCAGCTGCCCTTCTGCAACATAGGAATGATCATACTGACCTTACAAGGTAAAATTGTAAGGATTAACATCAGTGTAACACCTGAAGTGCTTTGAACACTCAAAAGCATTGTACAAATGCTAATGAGATCACCAGGGTTCTGTAAATGCCAAAACCACAGCCATCTAAACAAGAAACATTCCTTAAATTATTCTTGGGAAAATACAAGTACAGGCATGCCCCAGTATCTGCTGGGGTTCTGTTCCAGACTCCACCATGGATACCTGAAACTGTAGATTCTGGGGATGCCTTTTTAAAGATAGGGGAACATCAGCTGTTTCACTGCAACACAAAAGAGATTTTATTTACTGTTCCCGTGTCTTTTTAATAGGCATCACGGTATCCATGGTACCCGTGGATAACTGAAACCATGGATACCGTATCTGTGGATAACAGGGCAAGACTATTCTCTGTCTTGCTCAGGATACAGAGCAAATACAATTATGTCTCATCTCACCCAGCATCACTCTCAAAAGCACTCATTTCTAATCCCTTAAGAAGTTTTTGAGCAACCAGTTTAATTTTACTTGGAGACTCATCAATGATTAGTTCCTAAGAGCAAAGAGGAGCCACCTCTACTTTGGAAATGTATTCACTCGTAAAATCTTTCCAAACTGGTTATAGTATTCCAGCAGTTTGAGGAGCTGAAGCAAGAAGCTTTAATAGCAGGAGACGGCATCCCTTAACGCGCTAATGCTCGTGAGGTGAAGCCAGTGGGCGGGCTTAGCCGCCATGTTAGTTAACTCAAAACAATCCTCATTCCAAGCATTTCAGATTGCTTTGCTCGTACTGTTTAGGATTTAATAGTTTATTCCTTAAATAAATACTTACGAAAATAAAAACATGTGATCATGTAGACACATTATTGGTAGCCTTATTATGATTTATATGCAAATACAAGGTTAAATTCCTCATAATAATATTACTGAACATACTTGCTGTCTAAACTCAGATTGCACTATTTTGACAGACTTTATTGAAATCTACACAAGCAAAAATAAAACGGTCATGCCCCATAAAAAAAAAAATTCTGTTAATGTTCAGAACTTCATAAACATTACAGTA
>JAJKFI010023596.1:0-17448 GCA_029204185.1 Lerista edwardsae | reverse complement strand
CCCAGCCACATCTCCCCGCATCTGAATCACTCCATTTGGGGGGGGGGGTGAGACACGCATGCATTTCTCCATGCTGTTGCGCCCTGCCTCAGCGAGCACCCGCCACCTCCTGTGTCACCCTCCCTATGCCTCCGATTCTTCCTCAGCTCCCCCTGCCCCATTTCACAGACCACTGCTGATAAAAACCCTCTCATCTGGAACACTTCAGCAACATCAGTTCATGAAATCATCATCTCTTCGTTATCATAAAAATAAACCACCTTCTACTGGTATTGTCTAGAATCACTTTCAGCAGTACAAAAACCAGATGCAGACACATGACTGCAATACACTGTTGTGCTCTCTCTCTCTCTCTCTCTCTCTCTCTCTCTCTCTCTCTCATGTACGCATTTATAATCCCAGGCTCATGTCTCCCAATAGCTCTGGGAAGGACTTTTGTCTCAAAGAGCAGTTGCTATTCAGCATACGTAATTCTGACCTAGATGGGCCAATGACCTGATTTAATACCAGGCAGATTCCCGTTCTTGCAGTTGCTTGCCTATGTTCATGTGAACACGAACTAACCGCAATCTCATGCACGTACACTTGGAAGTTAGTTCCATTTCGTTCGGCAGGGCAACTCCCAATCGAACCTGGTTAGAATTTGGATGTAAAGATCCCATCTCGCCGGATCGGTTGCCTCTGGCTGGTTACAGCCGTGTAGCGCACTAATAGGAAATGGTTTTACCAATCCAAAACAAATGCCTTTAAAATTAAGCTGTTTGTCTTGATGTTGTAAACAACATGTGGGGGGATTATAAACCCAGCTGCATGAGAAGCTTACAGAGTATAAACCCAGTCTGTTCCAGCCCTGCTATGGAGCCATCTATTTCATGGCTCAAGCTTTTAAGTCGCAGGTTTACATGAGTTTGGACTGGCAGATCCTCTGGGGTCGACCAGGGCCAGATTAGTCAACGATGACACCAGGACAGCTGTCCAAGGATGTCCCCTTCCATTTTCTCCCCCCCCATGCTACATCTTCTGATTCAGCTTTCACTAAACTAAGTCTTTAAGCTTTCATACATTAAAAAAAGTATCAGTCTTGTTCATGTAATGAATTGTTTCAATGACTGCTAGTTCAATTTTGAGCACAATTCCAGCAGTGATGTCATTCAGGGGGAACGGACCAGAACAGGCGTTCCGGATCCTAACGGGCTCCGTGGCTGGTTCCGGGTTCCCGACAAGTGCCAATCAAAAGTGAGTTCCTGTTCCTAAATCATTTGAATGACACCACTGAATTCCAGGTGTCGGTTTTGACAGTGAAAGGACTATTTGGCTTGTGCTAGAGGCTAGGGTAAGAGGCATCATCTCCTTCCCTATGAACGTCCAATTCCCTGAGAGCATTGTGCCCTCCTGTGTGTGCTCCCCAGGCGGGCAGTGACAAGCAGCAGGCAGGAGGCAATTATGGACCCTCCTACCAGTTAGGGTCCGTTATGGACCCTCCTGTTACGGACCCTCCTACCAGTAGAATAACTATACTAGGCCCTCTCTCTGCTACACTTTGGCATGACCTCCAAACTTTTCCCTCTTGAATACGGTATGCTTGCTGTTTGGGGCTTCCGTTTCTGTTGTCTGCATTTTATATTTCTTAAACTTTGTGTGTCTAGCAATTTTAGACATGCTGCTATATTATTGCTATTTCACAGTTGCTGTTTTCTGGTCAAGGTTTTGATTCCTTTGTACTGAAAGCTGCCTTGAGCACCCTACTTCAGGGGAGAGGCAGGATATAAATCCTTAACTAACTAAAACATGAATTTACCAAATATTAATTATGTGTTTGTGGAGTCGAAGCTTACAGTAGGCCTTTGCCTATAAGATGAGAAATTTGTACCTGAAAATGAAGTGTGGGTTGTCTATCCACAGGTCCTCGTCCTATCCACAGGTCAGGGCAGGAGAATGCAGAGGACCATTGCAATTGCATCTCCCCTTCATTTGTTTCAACAATCTTCCATCCCCGTCCCCCAGCTGCACGTCAATCAAACAGGCAGGCTGCCACTGGGTCTTAAAGCCTGCCGTCTACAAACACTGCACTCTTCAACAACAGATTTAAAAAATTCCCGCTCACTTCCTCTCTCCCTCCCTCCCAGCTATTCAATTGCACAGAAGGGGGATATGGCACAGAGTACTGGACAAGCACCTTGTAAATCTTTGCAAAAACTGTGGCAGAGCTCAGATTCTCCCCCCGCCTCCTTTCAATCAGGTTCCAGGACTATCAATGTCCAGGGAAAGTGCAGCTCCTCCTCACATGCACCATTTCCCAAGTTTCACCACCACCCCATCTTATCCGAGTGGTGCATCAAAATTGAAATTGATACAGTCCTGCACAACTTCTTCTTGCTGTCTTGCCCCACAACTCCTAAGGCCAGCCCTGGTCAGGCTACTAACTCTCAGGGTTGTCTCCCCCTAGAGGTAATGGGAAACATGGTGCAGATGAGAGCAACAAAAATGATTACAGGGCTGGGGCATCTCCCTTATGAAGAAAGACGGCAGCGTTTGGGGCTCTTCAGTCTGGAAAAAAGGTGCCTCAGCGGGGACATGATTGAGACATAAAATTATGCAGGGGAGGGATACAGTCAACAGAGGGATGTTCTTTTCCCTCTTTCACAATACCAGAACCAGGGGACAGCCACTGAAATTGTGTGTTGGGAGAGTTAAAACAGATAAAAGGAAATAAATTTTTACCCAGCGGGTAATTAAGCTATGGAACCCCTTGCCACAGGAGGTGGTGATGGCATCTGGCCTTGATGCCTTTAAAAAGGGGCTGGATGGATTTCTGGAGGAAAAGTCCATCGTGGGCTATAGGCCATGATGGGTTAGGCAACCTCCTTACATTAATAGCAGGCTACTTCAGAATGCCAGGTGCAAGGGAGTGGCAACAGGATACAAGCATCTTGTTGTCTACTGAACTCCCTTAGGCACCTGGTGGGCCACTGTGAGATACAGGAAGCTGGACTAGATGGGCCTTTGGCCTGATCCAGTAGGGCTCTTGTGTTCTTATGGTGGGCGCACGCAGGCAGCAATTTGAGGAGAGCCTTCAGTCTCATACTTTATTTGGGTGATGGCATGAAAACGGTTGAACACCTCAGTTCTAAAAGCTCTTGGAGACATTGCAGGTGAACAACCTTGCTTGAGTCTTCAACATCAAGGCAGCCAAAGTGCAATATGTGAGGAACTGCAGTGTGATACAGACTAGGCTGAGTTTGGTTTTTTTTAAGATGCTTAATACAAATTCATGAAACTGCAGCCATTAAAAAGACCTTAAAATCTCAACAGGAGAGATTTTTGAGATAAAACGTCTACATGAAAAAAGTAAGACTCAAGCCCAAAGATGGCAACATACACCAGCACAATACTTCTAAATCCAAGCACTGAATGTGAATCCTGCTTCAGTGGGAGGAGGACATGGATGGTGAGCCAAAACTACTTCAAATGCATGGATGGAAAGCGCTTATCAGCTTCCAACAAGCAAGCATTACATAATCCCAATCTGAAGATGAAAAAAGGGTTTACATCAAAGTGCCCCATCTGTTCTGAGCACAAATTTTGCATAAAACCCTATACTATACTAGCATCCTTTACAAGAACAAATCTAAACCAATCAATATAAGCCAACGTAGTTTTTACTCATCAGTACTAAAGCAGGCATCCTTCACCTCCTTTCCAAGGGGTGGGAAACACTATCAACACTGCATTGCAGAGCCAAGGATATTTTCTCTCTTTTTTACTCTTACAAAAAGTAAGCCCACGCAAAGCCTTGCAGTGCTTCCAACTCCTTTGTAGTTTTGGGAGGCACTGTTCTAATGCATTATGATTAATTCAGATAATACAACACAGAATGAGAAACAGTGTACAACTCAGAGTCTCGCTTCAAATCTCTCCTCCTCTTGAAGCTATGCTGTTTTAGCACTATTAGAGTTGGCCAGCTAGCCCAGCCCAATGGTACCCAAACAGGTGGGTCGCAACCCATCAGGAATATTGGAAGCAGGTCATCTCCCCTTAAGGGAAGTACCCTGCAGGGGGTGGTAGCAACAGCATCACAGCCATCACATCACTAGTGCTACCAAGGGTCTGTATTGCTTACCGGGGGGAGGGGGATAGTGATGGTAGTCCACAGGGTTCTGGAGGCCTGCAGCACCCTCTGATCTCCTCCATAACTGATTTACAAAGCCCTCTGATCTAAAGCTACTTCCCGTTTTCACACGCACAAGACCAACCCATATTTTTGGTCTTATCTAGTTTGCCCTCAAATTTGCAGCAAAGAGGAAGTTTCAAACTGCCAGGGATTTCCAATTTGTAAGCTATGCCGATTTTGTGTCACACGTGAAGTCCGTTCTCCTTCATGCCTACGCAAAGTTGCTGCTATCTTTTCTTCAGTATGCCGACCTCCCAACTCCTAAATGCAATCAAGCAATACTGCGCGGTCCAACATAAACTAAGTGCAAAATGGCACTTGCTCCAATATGCTTTCTTCCAAGAATAATGATGAACTGACCACTTCTAGATGCTGTTGAAGAAAAACTGATCACCATACAAAGAGAAGAGTCATAGTGTGTGTGTGTGTGTGTGTGTGTGTGTTTAAAAAAAAAAACTTTTTTCACCCAGGGCCAACAGCAATGCAAAAAAGGATATTGCTATTTTAAAAGTTGTCAAAACGAAGACATGAAATAAGATTAATAAAAGCTGCTTTTTAAAAAATCAGGAGGCAGACTTGAAAGTTAAAAGAAAAGTACTGCTAAGACAATGTCTCAGCCTTGCTTTTAAAGCCACTCCTGGAACAGAATCAGTGGTGGCAAAAGAATAATGTGCCTCATTTGTGAGCCGACAGCTCCAAAATGTCATCAGTGTTAGTTGCCATCCATTAAGGACCTTTTAAATGGTAATAACCACATAAATAAAATTCCTTTCTGAGGACTGGATGATGCAGCCTTTTAGAGAGAATCACCCCATGAACCCGTCTCCTGTTACAGACCTGAAGACAGTAAAAAGGGAGGGGGGGTGTTCTTGTGAACTTGTTCTTCCTCTCATTAAAAGCCACTGGAACATTGCCAAGGTGCTATTTTGACACCGCTGCGGTGGCCAAATATGCTGGAGACGCAGAAGGGCCACACGGCAAATTGTGTGTGTTTTTTTTTTTTTTCTGGGAGCAAGCAGAAGCAAGCTTTTGGAACACTGCACACGGCAGCCATGCATGTCGCAGGGCTTGAAGACACTGCGGCCGTCTAGTTCCCTTTAACAAGGTTTTAGTAAGTAGGTCAGCTGTCAACTGTGACAGGGTTCAAACTACTCACTGAGGAACATTATCTGTGGTATCCCGGTATCGTTTTTCAGCAGCTGAGACTGGAATCCTTTGCGCCTTCAGAACTCCCGGGTATATTTTTCAACTGAGGACTTCATTTCTTTTTCAGGCGCTGGGTGTAGGTGAGGACAGATGGCAGAAAATGTTGATCTGACAAAATGGCTTTTTTTTTTCCCCAAGAAGGTGGCTTTTTATCAAGGGATTCCAGTTTACACACACAGCATCCACCATTCATTAATTATATTGTAGATCAGTAGGTCTCAAATGTTATAGCACTGGGACCCACTTCTTAGAATGACAGTCTGTCCGGGACCCACCGGAAGTGATGTCATCACCGAAAGTGCTGTCATTGTGATCCCAGAGCCTGCTGCTTTGCCGAGAATGCAGCCATCAGTTGGGTTATTTATCAGTCATTTTCCAATAGCAAAGTGAATCAGAAAGGAAAAAACGCCTATTTACAACCTTGACACAAGCAAAACAACCACACAGCCCTCCCCCTTCCCAGTACCCATCTTCCCATATTGTCAATGATGGCTCCCCTAGACGCAATGGGACCCGTCTGAACTTTGCTCACGTCCCTCCTAGTGGATCCCAACCTACAGTTTGAGGAAACACTGTCCTAGAGAGCTTCTTCCTGCCAATGCCGAGACTACTAACAATGGTCTGTCTGGGTATCAGGCAACTTCCTTTCGAGTTGCCAATGTTTTAGCTCTTGACTGTGAAGGCTTTGTGTGTCCCCAAACAAACGTGGTATAAGCAATAGAATTTTTGCACTACAATTAACCTCTGGAATCTTTGAAACTATGTCAATAGTACATTGTATACCTCACCAAGAAGAACTAATATACATAATAGTAAGTGTAAAGACAATTTTTAGGCTATAGGGGAAAAAAAACCTATATAATACCAGCCATAAAACAAAACCCAAAAGAATTATTGCCATTGCACAGTTACATGAAGAACTACAGTTCTGTGCTATTTCATCACTATGAACCAGTCTGTACTCAGACAACTTTGCATTTTTAAATTGCATTTGCATTTTCAAATCACTCTGTTACTAGTCAGAATCAACACATTGTGTTCTAGAACAGAAATAGTAGGCCTGGGAGAACCTACCCCAGTCCCACGTAGTACAGTCAACAAGGGGGTGGTGCGGAAAGCAGTATTAACCCAACCTAGTGCCGCCTGAGAACACCCCTTTAGGCTCAGTGGTTCTCAACATTTTGCACCGGGACCCATTTTTAGAATGGCACTTATGTCAGGATCCACCGGATGTGATATCATGGCTGGAAGTGACATCATCAAGCAGGTAGTGCCATCATTGTGATGTAATCAAATGACACTCCTGGAATGCACGCTTGCATAACTGGACTGCAGAAATTGTACCACCACGAAACATTGACAGAAAGCAAGATTAGGACAAAATTTGTAAAAGCACTGAACTAAAAAACAAAATTTAAAAACCTTCACTTGAAAATTCAAACCGTTAACTCTCACAAAAGAAACAGAGCAAGAGTAAGGTCTGCACCTTCCAAGGTAGCTGCTCCAGCTTTCCATGACCCACCTGACATCAGGTTGAGACCCACCAACAGGTCCCAACCCACAGTTTGAGAAACACTGCTTTACCTTTCTTCCATATACTGTATTAAATGCGCATAGTCAAGAGCTGTACTCAGAGACAACTTTGCTAAGGTCATAAAACCGATGAAAGGCCCACTTCCAAGAGTCGAACGAGCACGCACTGCATTGCCTCCACACACCGATTGCATTAAGGGGCATTTCACCAGTTTAAACCGACTGGACTGCATTGGCCATCTTGAAATTTTGTATTAAATTAAGACGGGGTTGGAAATCCTGGCTGTAACATGCCCTTTTGTGAACCCTCAACCCAACAGGGTAATGACAGCTGGAGACAGGTTGTTGTTGATTAGATGATGTCACCTTCAGGAATTCCCCCAAGCCCTGCCAGCAAAGCAACTTCGCTGGAGTAGTGACACATGCTAAAAATAGACTCCTCAAACGTGGCGAGTTAAGGAACTCGGGATGGAGAGAGTCAGTCTTAGGAAACCAAACTGAACTGCTTTTTTAAAAAAAAGCTGTATCAGTTTTCTCAAACGCAGGCACATGCCCAGTGGTGTTATTCAGCCGGAATGCTGGGCGGGACATCCGGGTGATCGACAGCCCGCCCGTCGCATTCCGGAGCGTTATGCCGTTTGCGTACCGTACGCAAGCGGCGTAATTGGTTACGCAAACAGCGTAACGCTCCGGAACGCGACGGGCAGGCTGTCAATCACCCGGATGTCCCGCCCAGCATTCCAGCTGAATAACACCACTGCACATGCCTGTAGTAGACACAACATGCAAAAGTTGGGAAAGGGGCAAAGGAAGTTTGGTCTCAAGTGGCACATGTACCCTTTTTTGGCCCCCATGTCAAGAAATCAAAAATGCATCTCTTTATCCTCAGTCAATCTGCAGAGAGAAAGAGAGAAACTTAAGAAGAACTCATTGTGAACCGGCCAGCAGTCCAAAGGCTACAGCTGCTGTTCTCTACATCTGAAAAGCTTCTTTCATCCAGTCTGCATTATGCAGTGCTGCTGCAAATCAGCCTCCACTGACTATGGCTTTAGGACAAGCCCTCTTCTACCAATTGTTTCGTTGGAGGTACAGCTAATTACTGTACAGTATTCACTTTATATCTGACTCCCTTCTTTACAGAACTAGAAGAATCACAGTTCCTCAGCTGGGAACCACGGAAGCTAAATAATATGACCATTTAGTTGGCAATGTGGATGCAGCTATGTGCATAGTTCATGGGCCAATACTAACTGCATTATCACTTGTGTCACCTAAAACCCCTATCCTCTGAAAGTAGTGGTATGCTCAATAAATAAGTCCAAAAACACCCATGGTGGCAAGAACAAAATGCACATTAATATAAGGGTTTTCATCTTGTTTTTGTCTAAGGTAGCAAGCAGGTTTTCAGAGCCAGCACCATCAGCCCTACCAGATACCCATTATGAAGCATTAGATATTAAAGCACACTAAGAGTGTTTATGATTTATTTAGTTCATTGTCAAGCATAAAATACTGTCAAGCTCTGCAGCCGAGAATGCACAACGAGACTCAAAAATAATTTTTTTTTAAACCAAAATAAGGGAACACCTAATTCTAGACTCCATTTGGGATTTTTCTTAATGATCTAACAAATGTAATGCAACAAAATGAAATTCAAATTTATGTCTATGAATGCCGTGGTAAGCCCAGTTAGTTGTACTTCCAATCTGGATATACAGACAATTATTCTGAATACATTGTTAGGGCCTGTGGCTAATGCAAACAAAGTGATTGGTTTGGTTCCAAATGCACTTTCTGGCCATCTTATTTAATCAAGGGAAAAATTAGCATACGTTGGCTGGGCAAACCCTTATGCAAGGTAGCCAGAGGTCTAAGAACCGGGATTCGCCCTCAAATGAGAAGATGCACATCTCATTGAAAGGATGAGGAACCCTGCACATTGGGATGTGCATTCAAATGCATGTTTGATTTACACCCTTAGCTCCGAAAGCATGGACATACCAGGAATTCCCCCAAGTTTCCATAAGTATCCAAGACGATGGAGAAGAAAACACTGAAAATAAAATAAAAGAGGTAGGTCATGGCAAGACAAACTGTGGAAGACAGTTTTGCCTGAATACTTGAGATTCTGAGAACCTGATTTCACCAGACAGTTTAGCTGGAGTCCAATCCTGAACTGCCCCACTTCCATAGAAGCAGCCGTACCAAAATGGCGACCACTGCATCTAGCAAGAGTCGGGCAGCTACCAGAAGCTCTTCAGGAGAAGGGGACATTCATCCCCTTCCCCCAGGGAAAGACCCTCTGCGCACAATGGGGCTACTCAGCTCACTGCCAGCTATTTCAACTGTGGCGAATTGAGCAGCCTCATGTCAGGCTGCCCGAACAACTGCTAGGGATAAGATCCAGTGGTGGAAGCCACTGCCAGGTCCCACCACCTTGCGGCCAGTTCCTCCCCTGTCTGGCTCCGCCCCCTCCCTGCCTCCCACCCCCACTCCAAACAGGCTTGCTGTTGGCTGGCACTGCAGGAGTGTTGTCTGCTCACCCACTCAGGCTAGGGCCTGGCACTGAGTGAGCGGTGCCCCAGCGCGAGAGGTAACATGTCCCAAACATGCTTTACGGCACGTTGGTGACACTTTTAGCCAGTGGTACTGCCACCAAAAGAGCCTTTGGGATTGCGCTCATAAATTACTTACTGAACATTATCTGACAGACAGAGCAAGGAATATTTTGCATACCAAGAGATCAATGTTTTTAGGATTTTTTTTATGTCAAAATCTTCTGGACATGATTACGTTGATTGAAAAGCCTTGCATACTTTCAATCTCTGGAGCAGTCAAGGTTAATAACCATGTTGAATGTCCCTTCCCTTGTGACTTCTTTCATGATCTGAGCATGCGAACTGGAACAGATGAATAGAAAACATCCAGCCTTCATAGTACTAGGTAATAGGTCCCTAGATCCAGAATATAGAGTATGCTCCACACAACTAGACTCACATACCCATGAGCAGAGGTGTTTGCTTCTGGTGAGTAAGAAAGGATTCCAACTTAAGTCCTACGAAACACAATGGGCTTACTGCTGAGTTGAACAACATTGTTTTCAAACATCTCTACCCATGATGCTTTCAGCTTGCATTCCTTGGAACAATCCCACCACCACACACCATGTCAAATAACTGTTTTTGAGCAGAGACAACTTCCAAAAGAGCTGGGCTCGGCTGTCCACAGAGCCTAAATTCCCTCCAGGCAGGGCCGGCCTTAAGCCAATGCGACCAACGCCATCACATCGGGCTCCGCACTTTGGGAGGGCCTCGCACCAGTGCAGTGAGCATATTGCTTGCTCCTGTAGTGAGTTCTTTCAGGATTGTTCTTTTAGGTCAGTGGGGCCAGCAGAGCAGCTTTACCACAGGACATCTCAGCTGCCCCAGCTTCTGAAGTGCCCAAAATGGGCCTCCTGGAAGCGATTGGCAGGGACCTCATCCTGTCACCACCAACCATTTCCAGGTGCCACACTTTGTGCTCTTCTTGGTGAGTGGGGGGCCCTGTGGGGAGTGTGGGGGGGGGCCACAGGAACCCACAGGAATGCCCCACATTGGGCCCCTCCAGTCCTAGAGCCGGCCCTGCTCAAGACCCTGAAGTAGCTTTTTGGATCCCAAGTGCAATAGATGCCAACTGTTTTGTTATCACAAGGGAAAAGAACCACAGACACTGACTCACTTCAGCAATGAGGATGATCTCTGCAAAAGTTCAGCTTGGGAGATGTTCACCAATACAATCAGGAGATAATGAAAAGCTCAAACATCTGCAGATATAAACCAGATTTCTTCAACCTGCATTGCTCTCCACCACTTGGCACAGACTTTTATGTACTCAAGTCATCCTAGCTTTATGGGATCCTTCTGCAGTTCTTCACAGCCTGCTCTGCATGAAATGATCTTGGATAGTTGTGTATCATCTGCTAAATGTCACTTAAGGCCGATCTTTTTTCCCCTTCCCAAAATTTTATTGTTAAGCAGTACACATGCCAGGAGAGGTTCTGGGGAAAAAGTATACCATTACATCTCTTTCTAGTGCAAACTAGTAACTGATATTTCCTTTGAGTGATTAATCCATGAAAATTCCCTACACTTCCTTCCTATTCATTATTAGTAAGAGTTTTTGCAACGATCAGTATTAAAGGATTGCATTTCTTAAATATGATATCGACTGCATTCCTTTTATGTGCAGATTTGTTGACTTCAACAGACAATGCCCAGCCCTCCCCACAGCACTATAACTATGCCTCCGCATTTTGATTACCCTCTTCTGCACCTTTACCAGTTTTACACTGTCTTTGAGTGGTGGCAACAAGTACATAGTATTCCAAGGATGGTTAAGAACATAAGAAGAGCCCTGCCAGATCAGGCCAAAGGCCCATCTAGTCCAGCTTCCTGTATCTCACAGCGGCCTACCAGGTGCCCCAGGGAGGCATGAGACAACAAGCTGCTTGGACCCTATTGCCACTCCCTTGCACCCAGAACTCTGAAGTAGCCTACTACTAATGTAAGGCGGTTACAACCCATCATTGCCTATTGCCCACGATGGACTTCTCTCTCTTCCTTGTATGCCAATAAAGGTTATGACGGATGACTTCTCTTCCAGAAATCCGTCCAATCCCCTCTTAAAGTGGGTTGCACCAAAAATTTATACTGGGACATGATAATAAATTGGCACTTTTATTCTTGAACCTTTTTCTAATGGCATGGAATTTGCCTGCTTCACGGCTATTGATGATGACCTTGGATCAACATTTTCAATGAGCTATTCAGCATGACCACAAGATCTATTTCCTCATCTGTCACCAACAGCTCAGACCCCATCAGATTATGCATGAACTTGGGAAATTTTGCCCCACGTGCATCATTTTAACACTTCTTTACTGAACCCATTTGCCCGACCTGGAGAGATCCTTTTGGAAAGCTACACATTCAGTTGTGGTTTTCACCAACCTGAACAACTGGAGGTCATCCACGACCTTCACCACCTCCGTGCTTATCCCTAACTTCAGATCATGCATGAACAAACTGAACCCAACATTTATCTTCGGAGGACCCCACTTCTTATTCCCCTCCATTGCGAAAATAATCTGTTTCCTGTTTTTAGTCCATTATCAGAGAGAGAGAGAGAGAGAGAGAGAGAGAGACGCCAATCTTTAAAAAAGGGAGAAGGGGGGACCCTGGAAACTACAGGCCTGTCAGCCTAACGTCTGTTCCGGGTAAGATGGTGGAAAGCCTCATCAAAGATAAAATCCTAAAACATGTAGAGGAACAAGTACTGCTAATGGAAAGTCAGCATGGCTTCTGTAAGGGTAAGTCTTGCCTCACAAACCTTTTGGAATTCTTTGAAAAGGTCAATAGGCACGTGGATGTGGGTGAACCTGTGGATATCATATACCTGGATTTTCAGAAGGCATTTGACACGGTCCCCCACCAAAGACTGCTGAAGAAACTTCACAGTCAGGGAATAAGAGGGCAGGTCCTCTTATGGATCCAGAATTGGTTGAGGGCCAGGAAACAGAGAGTGGGGGTCAATGGGCAATTTTCAGAATGGAGAGAGGTGAAAAGCAGAGTGCCCCAGGGATCTGTCTTGGGGCCCGTGCTTTTCAACTTATTCATAAATGACCTGGAGACAGGGATAAGCAGTGAGGTGGCCAAGTTTGCGGATGACACAAAACTTTTCCGGGTGGTAAAAACCAGAGACGATTGTGAAGAGCTCCAAAAGGATCTCTCCCAGTTGGGGGAATGGGCAGCCAAATGGCAGATGCGTTTCAACATAGACAAATGTAAAGTGATGCACGTTGGGGCCAAAAACCAAAACTTTACCTATAGGCTAATGGGTTCTGAGCTGTCTGTGACAGCTCAGGAGAGAGATCTTGGGGTGCTGGTGGACAATTCAATGAAGGTATCGACCCAGTGTGCGTCAGCAATTAAGAAGGCCAATTCCATGCTTGGGGTCATTAAAAAAGGGGTTGAGAATAAAACAGCCAATATTATCATGCCATTGTACAAAGCAATGGTAAGGCCACCCCTGGAATATTGTGTCCAGTTCTGGTCACCGCATCTCAAAAAGGACATAGTGGAGTTGGAAAAGGTGCAGAAGAGAGCGACAAAAATGATTACGGGGCTGGGGCACCTCCCTTATGAAGAAAGACTGCAGCGTTTGGGGCTCTTCAGTCTAGAAAAAAGGCGCCTGAGGGGGGACATGATTGAGACATACAAAATTATGCATGGAAGGGATAAAGTCGATAGAGGGATGTTCTTTTCCCTCTCTCAAAACACCAGAACCAGGGGGCATCCACTAAAGCTGAGGGTTGGGAGAGTTAAAACAGATAAAAGGAAGTACTTTTTTACCCAGCGGGTAGTTAATCTGTGGAACTCCTTGCCACAGGAGGTGGTGATGGCATCTGGTCTTGATGCCTTTAAGAGGGGATTGGACAGATTTCTGGAGGAAAGGTCCATCATGGATTATAGGCAATGATGGATTGTACAACCTCCTTACAAAGGTGGTGGGCTACTGGTACCGGGTGCAAGGGAGTGGCAACAGGATGTAAGCATCTTGTTGTTACATGCCTCCCTGGGGCACCTGGTGGGCCGCTGTGAGATACAGGAAGCTGGACTAGATGGGCCTTTGGCCTGATCCAGCAGGGCTCTTCTTATGTTCTTATCTCCATTTGTTTAGTCCATGATTGCCAGGTTAGGTAGTTCCTATCACTCAATCTAAACAGTGCTAGAACTTGGCTCATCCAGCAGTATATTCTGGAAATACATCTGGGAATTTGAAAAAAAAAATCATTGACACGAAGTCTCTTTTCATTTCCCTATATGCAATTTCTGTTATGTATAAATGCAAGCCTCCCTATATTATTTGAAGACTACAATTTATAAAGCAAGATAGAGCAGCTTGAAGCAACAACCAAATTCATAGCTCCTTCTCAATTCTGGCATTGCAAATGTATATGTTATGCGTTCCTGGCTGAAGTGTTTATTGTGCCAGTTTCTCAGAGCTGGTTGTCTAGAGACAAGCAACGGTCAAGCAGCGAGAGGAGTCCAAGAACAGTTCAATCTGTACCTGAGTCATAAACTGCTCAGACTGAAGCTAGACCAGAATTAATGTCCTTTTTAGGAGCAGGTAGACTCTTATTGGCCCCTGAGTTGCCTCTCCCCCTTGCTGCAATATCACACTCTGATCATCCGTCGTAGTAGCAGCCCTGCATTGCAGCAGAGAGAAAGTCCCTCCAGCTACCTTCCAAGCAGAACATAGAACAGGGCAGCTCAGCACCTCTGCTGGATTCCCCAGTTCAAGCTGCCTTGCACAATCAAGACGCGGTCCAGAATGAATTCAGAATGGTCGATAATTTACATACTTAAAAAAATCTTAACAGTAAACCAGAACAAGGGAACATCCACTAAAATTGAGTGTCAGGAAGGTTAAACCAACAAAAGAAAATATTTCTTTATCCAGTGTGTAATTAGTCCATGGAACTCCTTGCCACTGGATGTGGTGATGGTGCGTGGCCTAGGTATTTTAAAAGGGAACTGGACAGATTTCTGGAAGAAGCTACAAGACCATGATGGGTGGTGCAGACTCCTTATTTTAGAAGTAGGCAACCTCAGAATGGCAGGTGCAAGTAAGATGCAACAGGATGCAGGTAGCCTGTTGTCTTGTGTGCTCACTGAGGCATTGGGTGGGTCACTGTGAGATACAGAAAGCTGGATTAGAGGGGCAGTTGGCCTGATCCAGCAAGCCTTTTCTTAAAGAAGCTTGGTTGCCTTTTATAATTGTTTAAGAATTTTATAAACCAATATAAATCTTTGTTAACCAATATTGCATTTTTCAATTGACATGTCGAATTATGAGTTTAGAAATTGTTTTTATAAAGTACTACACCCTTTGTAGAATTATAACCATCTTTGTATGCTGTTATACTTGTGAAACTTTTTATGAAGTTCTTGGGTTTGCTTTGGGCCTTTGCCTCTGGTATCTAGTTTCTCAAACACCTGATGTACTTTTTCTTTTTTTTACTCTTCAAAAAAAGAATGCATACTCTAAGAGGAACTTCACTTCATGGGCTAAGACTCTGATTTTATTATACTATAATCTCTTTGCCTCAGGACAGATTGCCAATTTTTTTAAAAAAAAAAGTTATTCCGTTCAAAAAGGAAATAAATATATTGCTTGCTGTTCTAAACAAAGTCAGTTAATTTGATGTATTGCAATCATTTTCCCCCCACTTAGAAATAATTCAGTAGTAACGATCAACCTGCTCTTGGGGAATAATTTGTCCCTTCTTCAGTGTCTTTAGTATAGACACAGTTTACCAATCGTTCTCCAACATCAAGTCCTATAGACCTAAAGTAGTGTTTAATACAGTTTCACCTAATGCATATTTTTTCATTCTCAGTTTTATCTGTCAGGCTTGAGGAATCTAAGAACCGGTCCAGTAATTAGCCATCTACACAGGACCTAAAAACTGTTAACTAAAGTGCTGAGTCATGACAAAGGAAAATCCAAAACTCCCTTCATTCTATGGCTAGCATAGTAGCTTTGAACGCAAGCTACAAGTAATATTGGCTGAGCTTTCCTGGTAATGCATGCTAGAAAAACGTTGTACTGCTGAGGCATCTTTTCAAGTTTTTTCCTTTAAACTTAGAGTCATGCCCTTGCATGTATTTTCTGTATTTCCTGTATTTTCTCTATTTCTGTATTTCCTTGCATGCCAGTTTCACTTCCTGTTCATTGCCCAACAACAAATGCATTCAGGCAGTAAGTGTGGCTTCAATTTTCTCTTTCAATTCAACACCCATGTCTGATGATGACTAAATCATTCGGAACCTTGTAGCATCTTAGAATGATTATGCTGACCCAAGGGAAATGACAAGCATTCCAAGACCCACGTGTGCAGCAACACTCTGGATTGGCTTTGAACTTGCTGTTCCTGCAACATTCAAACATCCAGAAACCAGAGCCCAGTTTAGGAATCAGATACATATCATATAAATGGGTAACAATCAAAGGATTGTAGCCCAAATTGAGGACTTCTTACAAGGGTGACGAAATTAGATTACAAGCAATAACAGATCATGCAAACGTCCTTTACTGGACATAAGAGCAATTGTAACAGATACAAACGGTTTGATGACGTATTTTAAATATTTGTTTAAAAAATCCCACATAACCAGAAAGGGAGATAAGATTTATATTGCCTTGCTAAGCCACATTTCACCCATGTTATTGCATTGCAAAATAAGACTAATGCCTAGTAGCAGGGATGTAAACAACAGAGATACATCATTTCATTCCTTAATTACTGAGAAATGCTGTAGAGAAGAACCAACATAATTCTCTACAAACCACAATAGGAGGCAGCAGTTTTTTTTGAGGTGGGATGGGGGTGGGAAGAGACAACAAAAGAGTGGAACAAAGTATGGAGACCTGCATATCCAATCAATCCACCAAGTGGATTTGGAATGGTAACACACACACACACACACACACACACACACACACACACACACACACCCCATTTGCAGTTCAGTGTAAATATGCTTGGGCTACATGACTGCAAGCCCGCATGTCTTTCCTGCCGTACTACATTCTTCTGCATCGCATCTGGGCTGGTTTCACAATGCAGCAGGCACCGTCAGTTTGACAAGTTTCTAGTAAAACTGCTTTTTTTAAATAGGAGTTTTGCTGTGCCAAGTTGGGTAAAGAAGAAACTTGTTATAAAACAGGAAACACATGCTGGCTGCCTTCCTTTATTCAAAAGCTTACATTTCTTATCTTCTGGGCTTCTCCTCAGACTGGTTACAGAACTGCACCGAATGTGGCCTCCAACATTCTTCTGTAAGATCTACAGGAGATCTGGCTAGAGAAACGAGATCATTCTAACCTATATTTATTTTTATGTCCTTTGTGACTACATAGAGAAATTGGGATGTATGACAAGATTTCTCATAAAGACACCTTGTTGCAGGAGTGCCCTGCAACCAGTGGCGTAGCTACCTATGGGACAGGGGGCACAGCACCCCAGGTGCCATCCTCAGGAGGGGGTATCACCACTGAATCCCAAATTTCAAAAAACATGTGTTTACGGAATACTACCATCATGCTGTATACCGTTGGATGCGTAATTTCACCCAGAATTCAATGAAAAAACTAGAGTGTAATATATTTATTCTAGCAAATGTTATGGCCAAAACCAAAAGGAAATCCCAAAATACAAGTGTCTTATGCAGGAGTGTCAAACATACAGCCCGTGGGCCTGCATGATGAGTTCACGTATTTTGTTCAGGGGGGTGGTGTCAAAAATTGATGCGCCCCGGATGCAAAATGACCTAGCTATTCCGCTACCTGCAACTGCTAGGGAAGATATTCATGGACAAGTAACAGATTTTCCCAGGACGTCCTTTTTTATAGTTTTTGTATGCTACCAACCTACATTGCCCATACATGTGTTGTGTATTTGTGAAAATAGCAGCAGAGTTGGGGGCTTGGAGACC
>JAJKFI010023582.1:0-14544 GCA_029204185.1 Lerista edwardsae | reverse complement strand
ATATATATATATATATATATATATATATATATATATGTATGTATGTATGTATGTATGTATGTATGTATGTATGTACACACACACACAGTATATGCTTTGTCTCGGTATCTTCTTCAGTGAAGGTTTTTGAAGCTTAAAAAAATCTTGAACAAATTGTGATGTGGGATAAGTCTGCATATCACAGACAATGCTGCCTCTATCAAACTCATATCGTTTCAATTATCTGTGTAGGAATGGAGGAACCATCATTGTTTCTCTCTAGCCAAATAGCCATACTAAGCCGGTCAGGATTTGCTGGGTCCATCCCATTCAACTATATGGAGCGAAAGCAACTTCAAACCACTCCCTGAGCCTTTGCTGGTGTGTAGCATGCGTTGTGGAAGGCTGAGAAAATCCAAACCAAAGCCATCATCGGGTGTTTGCAAACTGGTTTCAGAGTCTGGGATTTCATCCTCTCCCTTGCAGTGCACGGCACTCTGAAAAAGTACAGCATTATATCCTCTCCTAAACCACTGGCAAAGTGACTTTGAAAAGTTTCAGTTCAAATGTATCTTTTTTGTGTGTGCAGAAGGCCCAATGAAGAACACACAGTGGCTTTGTGTTTGTGGGCTGGTCGTAACAGCTGTACTCCCTGTTAGCTGGCATATGGTCTTGAAAGATTCAGCTGATGAGTCCAGGTAAGGAACATTTAGTAACAATATATATAATACTTGAGCTGGAAAAAAAATCACAGAGATGTAACAACATGTAACCAATGATTGCCGGTAAAATCTATAATAGGTATTTTCAACTCTATCAAATCTGGCTCCTAGAAAGCTGAAATTTTTTGGTCCTGTAATGGAAGCAATAAAATAGTTTATTAAGATAACATAGGGGGAAGTCCCATGGCTAGCCCAGTCTACAGCCCAGTTATGCCCAAATGCCTAGATTTACACCCATTGAAATTTGTATTATTGCAACGAGAAGCATGCTAGCCATCTGAACACATTATGGCCTCAAAGGATTAATGAAAAATTGGATTATATGAATTATCCCTTAGTCAGACTGGTTGAAATGGGAAGGAGTCCGGATTTGGGATTTTTCTGGATTTCAGAATTGCATAAATATAATGAGAAATGCTTCCTCTTGCTCTTTTCACTGTGACCCGTTCGGGTGCCCACTGGCTTTTTTGTCACTTTTCAACAATGTCTGTATAGGCATACACCACAGAGCAGAGAAGTCTATATGTACGAATAAGCACAAGACCTTCTTTCTACAGAATTTTTTTTAGATGTCTGGATTTCAGAGTAGTCTGGATTTTGTCCAGATAAGGGATCGTCTACCTGTCATTATTAGATCCTTGCTTATATAGTATTCTGGTACAGGGAATGGAGGGTGGGGGTGGGAATTGGAATCTCACTTGCTGGCCTCACCCTCCAGATACACAGCTTGAATACATCCAGTAAACAGACCCTGTGTTCAACAAACTGCTGCATCCTTCAAATCCAGATGCACAAGCTGAGACCCTGAAGAACAAGATATCAGATTGTAATGACAAACTTGCTTGCATGCAGTTTGTGTATGCACATAGGACTATTGAACCTCTATAGATGGGGGGGGATGTTGGAGGCCAGCAGGCATAATCCCAAATTCTCTCTTTCTCTCCCTGTACAGATCATGTCGCATGAACAGGGCTTTAGAAATCTTGTGTTCACATTATGTCTTGATATATCAAAAGGGTAGTAAGCTTCTTTGCTGCTCTGTACTTTTCCAATCACTGTTGTTTATAAAAAAAATACACATTTCTTATGGTGAGGCCTTGCACATAAGAAATGGGTAGGTTTGGGAAATTCTGCTATTGTTGTTGTTCAGTCGCTAAGTCGTGTCCGACTCTTCGCAACCCCATGGACCACAGCACGCCAGGCCTCCCTGTCCTCCACTAGCTTCCGGAATTCGCCCAATTTCATGTTCATCGCTTCGGTGACACTGTCTAACCATCTCATCCTCTGCCGCCCCCTTCTCCTTTTGCCTTCAATCTTTTCCAGCATGAGGGTCTTTTCTAAAGAGTCCTCTCTTCTCAGGAGGTGGCCAAAGTATTTGAGCTTCAGCTTCAGGATTTGCCTTCCAGGGAGCAATCAGGCTTGACTTCCTGATTGACCGATTGGATCTCCTTGCAGTCCACGGGATTCTCAAGAGTCTTCTCCAACACCATAATTCAAAAGCATCTATTCTTCAGCGCTCTGCCTTTCTTATGGTCTGCCATATGAAGCATAAATCCCAAATCCTAAATAGGGTTATGGTGGATGAATCACCTGTTATTTATCCATTGAACTTTGTTTCCCCTTTTATAATTTTTTTATGCCACATGGTGCCACATTTATCTGTCATGAAACAATTATACATTGTCAAGCAGAGAGAGGGTTTTTTTGCACAATACAAAATGATCAGGCTGCCTCGCAGTCTCCCAAATAAATGCAAAGCTCGCCTAAACTTGTCCCAATTCCTTTCATAACTGGCAAGTTGGCAGTGGATAACTCCATCATGTGCCAAAAGCAGAACAAGGCTGCCCCTGGGCTACCTCTCTATTGCAGAATTATTTGTATTGATTGAATGAAGGTGAAATGTATTACCCAGGCTAGACCAAGAGTGTCCCCCAGGCACGGAACTTGGAAATCACCAAGATATCAAGTTAAAAAAGGATAGTTGCACCATTAAATAGAAACATACCATTTCATTTTCCTTTTTCATAAACCTTTATTGGCATCAAAAAAGAAACAAAAAGGATTTACAGTATCAATCGGAAAGAAGTATAAGGAATTAGACAAATAAAAAGGGGAGAAACATACCATTAGTTGGACTTAATATGAATATTAATATGAATAAATACAGTTTTGTCCATCTATGACTTCTCAAGCAGGTGGCAATCGTATGAAACAGAAAGTGCCCATAGCTTCACGTCCAATGTCAAGCGACACTCTGAGGGCACGTTTACCAGTGATTTTACCCGATATTTGGACAAGATGAAGGCCAAGGATTTTGTGCACTGGCTCATCAATACCAAACGTTACAGGTATGGCAGTGAGTTTCTCTTTGACACCTAGTGGTAGTCGGTGAATCAGCTGGCAAAGCAAGGCCCAACAGAAGGAGAAAGATGAGTTCAAACCGAAGTATTTGCCGCACGACAAGAAAATACTACCTGGTGGATGTGAAATAGCTGGTACCTAGCAAGTGTTTAGTCTATGTGGGGAAATTATAAATTACATAGACCTACAAAAAGTAAAAAAATTTCAGTTGCCAAGGATACTTGACAGAATTTAGGATGGTTTTGCTGAATTTAAGAAATGGCATCAGTTTTGCCCAATTGGCTCTAGTTTTGGGGGTACAGCCTAACCACCTTATATGCTGATTCAAGCCGCTTCTTCGTGACGTTGATGCCATGGCTTTCTCAGGAGGAAGCTGCTCGAATAAGCACATAAGGTGGCTATGCTGTACCCCCAAAACTAAAGCCAATCAGGCAAAACAGATAACATTTTTTTTAAAATTCAGCAACCCAATATACCCAAGGATAGCTCTAACTTTTACAACAACAAAATGAGCTTAGCCTGTGTGGTTATTAGTGCTGTTAACTGACTCAAGGGCTGACTCCTTAGGGCTCTGTCGCCAGTGGTATGATTGTACCGCTGGCAAGAATGTGCCGTAAAGCAAGTTTGTGGCACTGCCATAGGAGAGAATGCTGGCACTCCTCCAGCCTTGGCCCATGGTAGGGCTTTTTTCGAGGCAGAGAGAATTGGGGAGTAGGCAGAATGGGGTGGAGGAAAGGGAGGATTGGGCCTGGGAGGGGTAGAAACAGCAGCAGCCTCTGTCCCCGAATCCAGTGATGTCATCCGGGCGCGCCAAGAACCGGAACGCCCAGATGATTGGCAGCTCTCCACCCCGATGGCAGAGCCCGGCCATGCCTCCCTGCACCCAGAATCGCTCCATTTCAGAGCAAACCGAGTGCAGGGGCGGGTGGGAGGGCGCAAAGACACGCGGCTTCTGCTGCGCAATGGCACCCTTCGCTGCCAGCCCCTCCGGAGGAAGCGGTACGGCGTACCGGCCCGTTCCGCCAGCATGCCATCACTGCTCCTGACCCAGGGGGCCTGACATGGGCCTCCTTGTCTCTTTGCCCATTCAAATGTGGGCTCAGAGCTGAGGAGACACACTGTTGCTGGCTGCAACAGTGGCCTCCATGACTGTCCCCCCAACTGTAGGATGCAGCACATGCCCCACTGGCACAGCTATGCTAGTGCTGGAAAGTTGGTTTGGATTTGGGCCTAATTTTTATAAGGTTAGCAGTTATTACCATCAACATCACAATGAAAATAACAAAAACAGTCTGAATAATTATTACCCCAAGTTCATGGAGACGCAGAATGGGGTAGATTTTCCTGCAACCAAATCTGGCTTTAGATATTTGGTGTCAGGCCCTGATGTAGCACTTTTACTTTTGTTAACAACCATGTTCCTATTTGCAGCTCTACAAAGAGGTTCATCAAGGAGAAACCCAATATGATGAGTTACCCACCTATTTTTCTCTGGTTCAGGTAAGCCTTTCTTGTACTACAGGCGTGCCACAGTACTGCTCATATCTTCACCACAATTACCCTAGTTGGGTCATGACTGCAATTCAGAGTCAAGCGTAGGAAGTCAATCAACCACATGATTTCAGCTTTTTCCTGTAGGATTAAAGATGACCAATGACCATTGGTCATAGTCAGACATTATGAACTAGGAAGGATTGAGTATAAAAAGAGGCCAATTCAAAGCTTTTTATTTTTAAAATTTTTGAGGCACACCACCCAAAGTAGGCAAGACACTTGACCACTTTCCTAACCTAAGCCCAGTTTACCTGCTTATTTTGATCAGATATTCTTGAAAAGAAAGCACAGGTATGCTTGAAAAGAAAATCTGAATCTCTTCATTTGATGTCATTCCACATCCAACAGATCTTCCCTTTAAAAAAGATCTGCCACTGCTCCATCTCTTTTCACTGTTTCCAAGTTGGTAAGCTACAGGCCCCATATTTGAGTTGCTGTTAAAGGCATCTAACTAATTTACATCACATTAGAAGTTACTTAGGGCGAAATCCTCTGAGCACCCTTGGGCTGACTCTAAGAGTGCAATCCTACACTGGAGTTAGGCCAGCATAAGCTAAGCCAGCAAAGTTGGATCAACACAAGGGTCACCCTAAAGCATATCTGGACTACTTTCAGAGTCAGGGAGGATAGCGCACGTCTGTGTGCGGGCCTCTGACTCCGAGAGTGGTCCAAACATACTTTACGGTGCGCTGGCCAAACTTTGCTGGCTTAGCTTATGCCGGCCTAACTCCAGTGTAGGATTTCACCCTAACTGCTTGCGTCAGCCCAACCGCACTAGTGCTGCACCACCTGAGCACCAGCCAAACTCGGCTGGTGCAAGAGCAGATCTGGGTGGAGGGAGGGCGGGTGGGGGAACTGGGTGGGCCGGGAGATGTGCTGGCTCAGGGTTAGGGTTGTGGGGCTGGGATGCAGCCGTCAGACTGCATCCAAGCCTCCACCCTCAGGCTGCATGGCCCCAATTCGGGCCACGCAGCAGCCTCGGATCTGCGCCTGCTATACAGCAGGTACAGATCCAAGGAACCCATAGGGAAGGCTCCAGCCTCCCCTGTGGCAAGGACGCAAATGTGCCCTTGCTCCAGGAAGGCTCTGGAGCACTCCAAAGCTGCACTGGACACAGCGTGGACCTGCAGGGCTCGCTGTTCCAGCACAGCTTAGGGTTGTGCCCTTAATTATTGCAGCCTCACTCTCCCCACCCACCAAATTGCTTAGGAACGTTGCCTGGTGTGAGCTGGGGAAAGGAGGCATCACCAGTGTTCCCTGCCATTTTTACAATGGAGCCCTGACAGAGATGCATGGGGGCAGCTTGGCGAGGACATAATTACCATTGCCACGCCCTGGAGTGCTGTGACGGAAAGTGTGTGATCCCAATACCCCACAGCTTAGGGAAGGCTAGGCATGATAGTGTAAAATTCCAGAGCTGTCACCCTCACCCACTTACTTTCAGCTCGGCTTGCAGTCTGTTGAAAATGATGAAACATTTATTTTGAACGGTCACAGTCAATATGGTGAGGGGAAGCTCTGAATTGCCACATTGTGCCACGTCTCCTTCGCCTAGCAGACAAGTGGGGATGAGAAGAATTTGCACCCTCTCTCAAATGTTTCTTGGACTTGGGCCAGGACTATTTGTATATTCTTCCTGTCAGTGCACTCAGAATGGGTTACAGTTAAAGAAATACAATTTAATAGACAAGATACAAAAAAAAATGAAAGAGACACGACAAGAATATAAACACATCCAGACACAACCACCACTGCAAGAGAGAGTTCTGGGAGAAGAGCCAAACAGCAGCTGAACAAATGGCCCTTCTGTGTTACACAGCACACCTTCTCAAGGCGCAATCCTAACCTGGAGTTAGGCCGGCACAGTTAGGCCAGCGAAGTTTGGCTGGCAGAAGGGACACTGTAAAGTATGTTTGGACCACTCTCGGAATCAGAGGGGCCAGCACACAGACGTGCGCCATCCTCACCGACTCCAAGAGTGGTCCAAACGTGCTTTACAGTGACCCTTGTGCCAGTCAAACTTTGCTGGCCTAACTATGCCGGCCTAACTCCAGGTTCGGATTGTGCCCTCAGTCACTTCCTTTCTCAAAAGTAGCCATGTAGAGAGGCTGCTAAGACAGTGTTTGGAAATGAGGAACCAAATACCAGGAGGTCCAGGTCAGGCTGTCAGAGAGGGCCTTATGGTCTCTCCTTGTGATGTAGCCAAAGGAAATGTCTGTTGAGGTGTGTCTTGCTCACAGACAAAGGTAGCTGCCCCAGGAACACTGAGGGTGCAATCCTAACCCAGAGTAACGGCGCAGGAGCAGAGGCATAGTGAGGCTGCCGCAGGCGGGGAGTGAGCCCGGTGGGCACTGACTACAGCAGGGCACAGCAGTGCTGAAAACCCCGCGTGCTTTTTGGCTCCCCCCGCCCTCGCTTGTGCTCGGATCACTTCTAAATGTAGTGATTCTGGGTGTGGGGAGGTGTGGCCTGGCGATGCTTGGGGGCGGGGCAGCCACCCTGGGGGGTACAGTGACATCATCCTGTCCCATGCCCACTGCGAGTCTGCCCAGGAGTGTTGCAAACGCACTGTAAAGCATGTTTGGAACACTCTCAAAATCAGGGAGGATTGTCCACATCCAGTGCACAAGAGTGGTGCAAATGCACGTTATGACATTTTTTTATCATTTTTTTACTGTTCCTTTTTCCAGGTACAATTAAGCCAAACATTCAGAAAAAAAGAGTGCAACCTCTCCCCCAACCCTGATGCCCCTTGGAGCAGCCACACCTGTTGGCAGACAATTTGAAACAAGATATTCCATCTGTACATCAGTCTACATCGTGGCTACGCTGACTCGCTCTAAAAGCTTATTTAGCGTGTTGTTAATTACACAGATCTTCAATAAATGGTGAACGTCAAGTTACAGCTGATTTATGATATATAGACAGTCTTTATTTATGTTGTTGGGTCATGAGACACTGTTAAGTAAAACGGCCAATCCTTTCAGCAGCAGATTATTTTTGCTGAGTACAGAGTAACTGTGATTTTGCAGAAGGGTTGTTCTACATGACTATGTCCCTGTTGTTTTCAGTCCATTGGGCCACTGCTAAAGACACAGATGGCAGTCACCTTATCATCACCTTTCATTACCCGGGAACCTCCAAGTAACATGGGAACCCCCATGAAACAGAAGCTTGGGTTACTTGGGCCACTTTATTAAAATACAACTTATTAATAAAGGTAAAGGTTTCCCCACGACCGAATGGTCTAGTCGTGACCGACTGTAGGGGGCGCTGCTCATCTCTGTTTCTAAGCCTGTAGAGCCACGTTTGTCCGAGGACAAGCTTCCGTGGTCACGTGGCCAGCATGACTATATGCTGTAGTGCACGGAACACCATTACCTTCCCACCGCAGTGGTCCCTATTTATCTACTGGCATTTTTAGGTGCTTTCGAACTACTAGGTTGGCAGGAGCTGGGACAAGCACCGGGAGCTTACTCTGTCACGCAGTCTTGAACTCCCAACCTTTCGGTCAGAAAGCCCAGCAGCAGCGGTTTAACCCGCAGTGCCACCACATCCCTTAGTATTAATATTCAGCAGGAAACAACTCCACCCCCAAGAACATGGGCACTTACAGCCAGTTGTGGACCCAGCCAATGGGCCACCCAAGGACAGAGTAGGAGGCGGTCCGCCCCCTCCTCTGTTTCCCCGCTCCATTTCAGAGCCATATGATGGCAAGAATGGGCAGAAGGGCCAAAACCACTCGCCTCATGGCAAGGTGAAGTTCCTCATCACCACACTCCTCCAACCTCAGGAGCACTTCACCCAGACATAATGATAGGTCCACAACTGCCTACAGCGGGGGAATGACCAGAGCCAAGATGGTCCACGACCTGAAAAGAGTCTTATCTTCATATTTGTTTAAGGCACCAAAGTGTTGAAGATTAGCCTTCAAATACACTTTCCAACATTGAGTAGTGTTTTCAGTTTAGATGAAAAGTGTTGCTTTGGAGAATCTGGAATCCGAAGCACTTTAGGTTTTCTTGATGAAGTGTAGCCAACGTGAAAGTACAGTCAGCCTGCACCTTTCACACACTTCAAATGTGTGAATTCAAGTATACCACGCTCAGCAAATGAAAAAGACAGAAAAACAACCGTTTCAATATTGCCCAACCATTCCACTTGACCATTCTGTGGTCAAGTTCTAAAAGTGCTGTGTTGCCTATTTAAGCTGCTGGCTTTGACTGATGGATTAGTGCTTGTGAGGCCCTGTCACTATCAGCCACCCAGTGCCCAGAGGAGCAATGGTACCTAAATGACTACTACTGAATCCTATGGGTGACACGGCAGTCACTGGGATCTCCTCAGGGAAAGGGGCAGAGACGTCATTCGGGCATGCCAGGACCTGGAACGCCCGGATGATTGACAGCCCTCCACCCCTATGGCGGAGGGCAGCCACGCCTCCCTGCGCCTCACAGCGCCCGAATTGCTCCATTTCAGAGCGATTTGGGACGCGAGGGAGGGCGGGCCCAGGATCAGCTCCCCCGTCCTCAGGAGAGGCAGCGCGGCCCAGGCCCGTCCGTGGAACTGGTGGAATGGCATACCAGGCCGTTCCGCCAGGATGACACCACTGGAAAGGAGGCATTGGTCCCCTTACCCTGAGTAACACCCCAGCCCCTGCATTTTGAGCCCAGCTGCCACACGCACTTGCCACAAAAACACAATCAAAGGCGAGAACACATAGCTGCTAGGCATGAAGCAGCCCCAAAGATCACCAAAGGGAAGCTCAGGCAGTGTCATATCATCCCCTGCTGAGCCTCATGCCCAAGGCAGCCCACCCCATTGCCCCAGGCCTTGTGACACAAGTGATTGCAAAGGAAAAGCAAGAGACTAAGAGCACAATCCTAACCTGGAGTTAGGCCAGCATAGTTAGGCCTTCCAAGTTTGGCTGGCACAAGGGACACCAAAAAGCGTGTTTGGACCACTCTCAGAGTCAGGGAGGATGGCGCACCTCTGTGTGCTGGCCTCTCTGACTTGAGAGTGGTCCAAACATACTTTATGGTGTCGCTTGCACCAGCCAAACTTTGCTGGTCTAACTATACTATGCCGACCTAACTCCAGGTTAGGACTGTGCTCTAATTCTTCCAGAAGAGGGAGGGTGGGCAGCGTTGATGCAAATAGATGAGGATGGGCCTGGCAGGTATGGGGCATTGCCTAAAACCAGTGTTTCCCATTGTTTTCTTCTTTGCAGTGGATCTGGCCTTTAGCAGTGCTTGCGCCAAGCCGTCCATGCTGCAAGCTACATCCTAACACTCTTCTTCCTGATGGAATCACCCCTAGCAAAAATCTCCATTTCCAGCTACGTCATCATCTCTGCTCCCGAATATATAATCCATCGCTTTTCACAATACGCATACGCAGCACAACAATAATTAATACAACTACAAGGGTAACCACTATTGTTCTGCATTCTGCCTGGGGTAAAGCAACAGATTTCTTCAGCCCAATCTTATTGGACATGCCATGTGTATTCTGCTGGCGCCGGCTGCTGTGAAGTGTGCTCTGGCAGGACACACAGCCAGAGCACCAATGGGAAGGCCAGAGCTTTCCCATGCATGCAGTTGGATCTATGACAATAGGAAGGAGCAGGGCCGGCTTTAAACCAATGTGACTAATGTCGTCACATCGGGCCCCATTCTTCAGGGGGCCCCACATCAGCAGGGTGAGCATATTGCCTGATGCTGCAGCAGGGATCACTATGGGCTGTACGTCAGTGGGGTGAGCAGAGCCAGTGGCGTTTCTACAGGGATGGCAAAGCTCTAAGTTTTGCAAGAAGTTTTCCTTGCAGTAGAAATCACTCCTCTCCTGCACCGTTTTAGCCAATCCTCACAGGGAAAAGCAACATCTTGGCGTTGCTTACTGGCTACAGCAGCAAGGGAGAGGAGGGATTTACATGACAGGGTAAGGCTTCTTGTAGCACTTAGAGCTTTGCCATCCCTGTAGAAACGCCTCTGAGCAGAGCAGCTTTACTTTGGTCTCTCCCACCTGCCTCTGCCTCTGAACAGCCCAAAATGGGCCACCTGGAAGCAGTTGGTGGTGATGTTTTGATATCACCACCAACTACTTCCACATGCCATGCTTTGCACGTGGCACGAACATAACTCTTCTTGGTGAATGGGGGCCCCACAGGGAGGGTTTGGGGCCCTGAAGGAATGCCCCACATTGGGCCCCGCTGCTGCCAGAGCCGGCCCTGGGAAGGAGGCATAGAGGGGGGTGAATGGAGCAGGGGAAGGAAGAACAGAAGAAGAGTGGGGGAAAGGTGGAGATTACGGGGCAGGAAAGGGGGCTGATCTGCCTGATCGAGAGGGGGGTTTGGTTGCACATGCTAAATTCCTATCTCCTTCCTGGGTCTGATCCATCTGCATGGATCAATACATACTTGCACCAGCAATCAAGTGGGTACGGGTCTGAATTAGCCCATAGTCCCTTTAAAAGGCTGATATATTAGTTTGGGAGTTAGACCTGGAAGATGCAGGGATAATGTAATGATGTAATGATGTAATTATGTCACACTCAACCTCTCGGGCTCTCAGCAATGAAGCATCCTGGCTGACCTTGGGCCAGTCACTCTCTCTCAGAGGGCAATCCTAACCTGGAGTTAGGCCGGCACAGTTAGGCCAGCAAAGTTTGGCCGGCACAAGGGACACTGTAAAGTATGTTTGGGCCACTCTCAGAGTCAGGGAGGATGGTGCACATCTACCTGCTGGCCTTTCTGACTTCGAGAGTGGTCCAAACATACTTTACGGCATCCCTTGTGCCAGCCAAACTTTGCTGCCCTAACTGTGCTGTTATAACTCCAGGGTAGGATTGCGGTCTCAGTCTCGCAGTGTTGTTCTGAGGACAAAAGGAGGAAGGAAACATGTACAACACCCTGAGCTTCTGGGAGGTCAGATGGAATAGAAATGTGGAAAACAAATAAATAATGCCCCAACGAGAACTCCAGCAGCCAAAACTCTCACGCGGGATACAGCAGAGGCCTGACTGCATAGCTACATGGGGAGCTGAATAGGGTTGGGCCACTTGATTGCTCTGGAGCCACAGGCTTCAATAGCATGTAATTCTTGAGAGAATTGGCCTGGAATTTCCCGGAATCAGCATCCATCTCACCACACGTAGGCCGTGCTGCTTCATTATTAACATTTATCTTTACCCCATCAGGAGAAGCAGAGGAAATGCCACCTAGAGGAGGTGCCGGTTATTCACTTTGGATATTGTTGCCTTCTCAGTGATGCTGCACGATCATCTGATCCCCATTGAGCTACTTCTCCCATCCTGTTACAGTTCCTTGCAGAGATTTCTGTCTGTTGCATAGCCTAATGTTGGGAACAGAATGCTGGGGAAATGCCCCAGGAGTCCTTGCAGATTACTCTCTTGTATATGGACCTATCCTGAAAAAGAGACTGCAGGGGTGGGACCATTTTTGTAAGGACGTGTATTTATTTCTTTATTTAAAATATATACCACCCCTCTGGTCCCTACAAAAATTTTTAAACAAACAGATCAATCTTGAAAAAAAAAAACATCTTGTTAACATTATAAAACGCAATGACAGATAAAATCAACAACCAGAAAGAAATAGCAGATCGGCAAAAGCACCATAAGCCAAAGGCAGCTGAAATAAGTGGGTTTGCACCAGACATTTCAAGACTCCTACCAAGGGCGCCTTTTAGTACTGTAATCCATGGGGTTTTCTTGGCAAGAGTACTGGAGTGGGTTGCCATTTCCTTCTCCAGTGAATCGAGAACTACCAGACGTACAAGCTGGTTTCCGAAGAGGCACAGGAACTAGAGATCAAATTGCCAACATTCGCTGGATCATGGAGAAAGCAAGAGAGTTCCAGAAAAACATCTACCTCTGCTTCATTGACTATGCCAAAGCCTTTGATTGTGTGGATCACAACAAACTGTGGCAAGTTCTTGAAGAGATGGGAGTACCAGACCACCTGATCTGCCTTCTGAGAAACCTGTATGCGGGTCAGGAAGCAACAGTTAGAACTGATCATGGATCAACCGACCGGTTTCAAATTGGGAAAGAAGTACAACAAGGCTGTCTACTGTCACCCTGCTTATTTAACTTATATGCAGAGTACATCATGAGAAAGTCTGGGCTGGACGATTCACAAGCTGGAATCAAGATTGCTGGGAGAAATATCAACAACCTCAGATATGCAGACGATACCACTCTAATGGCAGAATGTGAGGAAGACCTAAAGAACTTCCTGATGAAGGTGAAAGAGGAAAGTGCAAAAATTGGCTTGAAGTTCAACATTAAAAAAAAATAAGATCATGGCCACCACTCCTATCACTTCCTGGCAAATAGAAGGGGAAGACATGGAAACAGTGACAGAGTTTATTTTCCTGGGCTCCAAGATCACCGCAGATGGTGACCGCAGCCATGAAATTAAAAGATGTTTACTTCTTGGGAGTAAAGCTATGGCGAACCTAGACAACTTAATAAAAAACCGAGACATCACCCTGCCAACAAAGGTTTGCATAGTCAAAGCTATGGTTTTCCCAGTAGCAATGTATGGCTGTGAGAGCTGGACCATAAGAAAGGCAGAGCGCCGAAGAATAGATGCTTTTGAATTATGGTGTTGGAGAAGACTCTTGAGAGTCCCCTGGACCACAACGAGATCCAATCGGGCAATCCTCCAGGAAGTCAAGCCTGATTGCTCCCTGGAAGGACAAATGCTGAAGCTGAAGCTCAAGTACTTTGGCCACCTCCTGAGAAGAGAGGACTCTTTAGAAAAGACCCTCATGCTAGGAAAGATTGAAGGCAAAAGGAGAAGGGGGCGGCAGAGGATGAGATGGTTAGGTAGTGTCATTGAAGCAGTGAACATGAAATTGGGTGAACTCCGGAAGCTAGTGGAGGACAGGGAGGCCTGGCGTGCCATGGTCCATGGGGTCGTGAAGAGTTGGACATGACTTAGTGACTAAACAACAACTGAGGCGCAATTCTAACCTGAAGTTAGGTTGGCACAGTTAGGCCAGCTAAGTTTGGATGGTACAAAGGACACCATAACGTATGTTTGGACCACTCTTGGAGTCAGAGTGACCAGCACATAGATGTGCCCCATTCTCCCTGGCCCCAAGAGTGGTCCAAACACACTTCACAGTATCCCTTGTGCTGGCCAAACTTTGTTGGCCTAACTGTGCCGGCCTAACCCCAGGTTAGGATTGCACCCTGACTCAGCAATTCAGGCCTCCAGAGGGAGGGAGTTTCATCGTGTGGGTGCCACCATGGAGAATGCTTTGCCCCTTGTTTTCACTAATTGAATCTCATCAAGAAGCAGGACCTGGAGCAACACCTCTGGTGGACAAGTCGCAATGGGAAGTTACATGTGGGGGTCCTCCAAGGTGGGTTTGAGACTAGCATCCCAATAGTCCTCCATCTTGGAAAGCCATTTTGTGCTACTGAAGAATAGAAAATTGGCAATGCCTCTGAGCTCCCAGATCCAACAAAGCAAAAATCATAATTAGAAGGACCCTGTAGAGCAGGACAGGTCTGTGAGTAGTAAAGACCCACCATCATGAAATGCGACACAGAGAGCGGGGGAGGGAGAGAGAGAGAGAGGCTGTATTGTCTCTGTCCAAGATGCTGGGCAAGCAACAGAAGACCAGTGATGAGTCTGTTGTCTTTTGGCAATCTGTTAACAAGCTCAACAAGCTCAACAAGCTTCACAGTAAACCACAAAGATCTCTTGCAAGGAAAAACAGCCCAGAAAGTCCGGAGAACCTGGTTTCTATGTTCAGGTAAGCAAAATTATTTTTTCCCTTTTCCCTTTACCCAGACTAAAGAGCTTTGAAGCAATTGAGCAAGAAGCTTGCGCAGAATGCGGACACTAATAATAATAATAATAATAATAATAATAATAATAATAATAATAATA
>JAJKFI010023581.1:0-14549 GCA_029204185.1 Lerista edwardsae | reverse complement strand
ATATATATATATATATATATATATATATATATATATGTATGTATGTATGTATGTATGTATGTATGTATGTATGTACACACACACACAGTATATGCTTTGTCTCGGTATCTTCTTCAGTGAAGGTTTTTGAAGCTTAAAAAAATCTTGAACAAATTGTGATGTGGGATAAGTCTGCATATCACAGACAATGCTGCCTCTATCAAACTCATATCGTTTCAATTATCTGTGTAGGAATGGAGGAACCATCATTGTTTCTCTCTAGCCAAATAGCCATACTAAGCCGGTCAGGATTTGCTGGGTCCATCCCATTCAACTATATGGAGCGAAAGCAACTTCAAACCACTCCCTGAGCCTTTGCTGGTGTGTAGCATGCGTTGTGGAAGGCTGAGAAAATCCAAACCAAAGCCATCATCGGGTGTTTGCAAACTGGTTTCAGAGTCTGGGATTTCATCCTCTCCCTTGCAGTGCACGGCACTCTGAAAAAGTACAGCATTATATCCTCTCCTAAACCACTGGCAAAGTGACTTTGAAAAGTTTCAGTTCAAATGTATCTTTTTTGTGTGTGCAGAAGGCCCAATGAAGAACACACAGTGGCTTTGTGTTTGTGGGCTGGTCGTAACAGCTGTACTCCCTGTTAGCTGGCATATGGTCTTGAAAGATTCAGCTGATGAGTCCAGGTAAGGAACATTTAGTAACAATATATATAATACTTGAGCTGGAAAAAAAATCACAGAGATGTAACAACATGTAACCAATGATTGCCGGTAAAATCTATAATAGGTATTTTCAACTCTATCAAATCTGGCTCCTAGAAAGCTGAAATTTTTTGGTCCTGTAATGGAAGCAATAAAATAGTTTATTAAGATAACATAGGGGGAAGTCCCATGGCTAGCCCAGTCTACAGCCCAGTTATGCCCAAATGCCTAGATTTACACCCATTGAAATTTGTATTATTGCAACGAGAAGCATGCTAGCCATCTGAACACATTATGGCCTCAAAGGATTAATGAAAAATTGGATTATATGAATTATCCCTTAGTCAGACTGGTTGAAATGGGAAGGAGTCCGGATTTGGGATTTTTCTGGATTTCAGAATTGCATAAATATAATGAGAAATGCTTCCTCTTGCTCTTTTCACTGTGACCCGTTCGGGTGCCCACTGGCTTTTTTGTCACTTTTCAACAATGTCTGTATAGGCATACACCACAGAGCAGAGAAGTCTATATGTACGAATAAGCACAAGACCTTCTTTCTACAGAATTTTTTTTAGATGTCTGGATTTCAGAGTAGTCTGGATTTTGTCCAGATAAGGGATCGTCTACCTGTCATTATTAGATCCTTGCTTATATAGTATTCTGGTACAGGGAATGGAGGGTGGGGGTGGCAATTGGAATCTCACTTGCTGGCCTCACCCTCCAGATACACAGCTTGAATACATCCAGTAAACAGACCCTGTGTTCAACAAACTGCTGCATCCTTCAAATCCAGATGCACAAGCTGAGACCCTGAAGAACAAGATATCAGATTGTAATGACAAACTTGCTTGCATGCAGTTTGTGTATGCACATAGGACTATTGAACCTCTATAGATGGGGGGGGGATGTTGGAGGCCAGCAGGCATAATCCCAAATTCTCTCTTTCTCTCCCTGTACAGATCATGTCGCATGAACAGGGCTTTAGAAATCTTGTGTTCACATTATGTCTTGATATATCAAAAGGGTAGTAAGCTTCTTTGCTGCTCTGTACTTTTCCAATCACTGTTGTTTATAAAAAAAATACACATTTCTTATGGTGAGGCCTTGCACATAAGAAATGGGTAGGTTTGGGAAATTCTGCTATTGTTGTTGTTCAGTCGCTAAGTCGTGTCCGACTCTTCGCAACCCCATGGACCACAGCACGCCAGGCCTCCCTGTCCTCCACTAGCTTCCGGAATTCGCCCAATTTCATGTTCATCGCTTCGGTGACACTGTCTAACCATCTCATCCTCTGCCGCCCCCTTCTCCTTTTGCCTTCAATCTTTTCCAGCATGAGGGTCTTTTCTAAAGAGTCCTCTCTTCTCAGGAGGTGGCCAAAGTATTTGAGCTTCAGCTTCAGGATTTGCCTTCCAGGGAGCAATCAGGCTTGACTTCCTGATTGACCGATTGGATCTCCTTGCAGTCCACGGGATTCTCAAGAGTCTTCTCCAACACCATAATTCAAAAGCATCTATTCTTCAGCGCTCTGCCTTTCTTATGGTCTGCCATATGAAGCATAAATCCCAAATCCTAAATAGGGTTATGGTGGATGAATCACCTGTTATTTATCCATTGAACTTTGTTTCCCCTTTTATAATTTTTTTATGCCACATGGTGCCACATTTATCTGTCATGAAACAATTATACATTGTCAAGCAGAGAGAGGGTTTTTTTGCACAATACAAAATGATCAGGCTGCCTCGCAGTCTCCCAAATAAATGCAAAGCTCGCCTAAACTTGTCCCAATTCCTTTCATAACTGGCAAGTTGGCAGTGGATAACTCCATCATGTGCCAAAAGCAGAACAAGGCTGCCCCTGGGCTACCTCTCTATTGCAGAATTATTTGTATTGATTGAATGAAGGTGAAATGTATTACCCAGGCTAGACCAAGAGTGTCCCCCAGGCACGGAACTTGGAAATCACCAAGATATCAAGTTAAAAAAGGATAGTTGCACCATTAAATAGAAACATACCATTTCATTTTCCTTTTTCATAAACCTTTATTGGCATCAAAAAAGAAACAAAAAGGATTTACAGTATCAATCGGAAAGAAGTATAAGGAATTAGACAAATAAAAAGGGGAGAAACATACCATTAGTTGGACTTAATATGAATATTAATATGAATAAATACAGTTTTGTCCATCTATGACTTCTCAAGCAGGTGGCAATCGTATGAAACAGAAAGTGCCCATAGCTTCACGTCCAATGTCAAGCGACACTCTGAGGGCACGTTTACCAGTGATTTTACCCGATATTTGGACAAGATGAAGGCCAAGGATTTTGTGCACTGGCTCATCAATACCAAACGTTACAGGTATGGCAGTGAGTTTCTCTTTGACACCTAGTGGTAGTCGGTGAATCAGCTGGCAAAGCAAGGCCCAACAGAAGGAGAAAGATGAGTTCAAACCGAAGTATTTGCCGCACGACAAGAAAATACTACCTGGTGGATGTGAAATAGCTGGTACCTAGCAAGTGTTTAGTCTATGTGGGGAAATTATAAATTACATAGACCTACAAAAAGTAAAAAAATTTCAGTTGCCAAGGATACTTGACAGAATTTAGGATGGTTTTGCTGAATTTAAGAAATGGCATCAGTTTTGCCCAATTGGCTCTAGTTTTGGGGGTACAGCCTAACCACCTTATATGCTGATTCAAGCCGCTTCTTCGTGACGTTGATGCCATGGCTTTCTCAGGAGGAAGCTGCTCGAATAAGCACATAAGGTGGCTATGCTGTACCCCCAAAACTAAAGCCAATCAGGCAAAACAGATAACATTTTTTTTAAAATTCAGCAACCCAATATACCCAAGGATAGCTCTAACTTTTACAACAACAAAATGAGCTTAGCCTGTGTGGTTATTAGTGCTGTTAACTGACTCAAGGGCTGACTCCTTAGGGCTCTGTCGCCAGTGGTATGATTGTACCGCTGGCAAGAATGTGCCGTAAAGCAAGTTTGTGGCACTGCCATAGGAGAGAATGCTGGCACTCCTCCAGCCTTGGCCCATGGTAGGGCTTTTTTCGAGGCAGAGAGAATTGGGGAGTAGGCAGAATGGGGTGGAGGAAAGGGAGGATTGGGCCTGGGAGGGGTAGAAACAGCAGCAGCCTCTGTCCCCGAATCCAGTGATGTCATCCGGGCGCGCCAAGAACCGGAACGCCCAGATGATTGGCAGCTCTCCACCCCGATGGCAGAGCCCGGCCATGCCTCCCTGCACCCAGAATCGCTCCATTTCAGAGCAAACCGGGTGGGGGGGGGGGGGGGGGGGCCCGCAAAGACACGCGGCTTCTGCTGCGCAATGGCACCCTTCGCTGCCAGCCCCTCCGGAGGAAGCGGTACGGCGTACCGGCCCGTTCCGCCAGCATGCCATCACTGCTCCTGACCCAGGGGGCCTGACATGGGCCTCCTTGTCTCTTTGCCCATTCAAATGTGGGCTCAGAGCTGAGGAGACACACTGTTGCTGGCTGCAACAGTGGCCTCCATGACTGTCCCCCCCAACTGTAGGATGCAGCACATGCCCCACTGGCACAGCTATGCTAGTGCTGGAAAGTTGGTTTGGATTTGGGCCTAATTTTTATAAGGTTAGCAGTTATTACCATCAACATCACAATGAAAATAACAAAAACAGTCTGAATAATTATTACCCCAAGTTCATGGAGACGCAGAATGGGGTAGATTTTCCTGCAACCAAATCTGGCTTTAGATATTTGGTGTCAGGCCCTGATGTAGCACTTTTACTTTTGTTAACAACCATGTTCCTATTTGCAGCTCTACAAAGAGGTTCATCAAGGAGAAACCCAATATGATGAGTTACCCACCTATTTTTCTCTGGTTCAGGTAAGCCTTTCTTGTACTACAGGCGTGCCACAGTACTGCTCATATCTTCACCACAATTACCCTAGTTGGGTCATGACTGCAATTCAGAGTCAAGCGTAGGAAGTCAATCAACCACATGATTTCAGCTTTTTCCTGTAGGATTAAAGATGACCAATGACCATTGGTCATAGTCAGACATTATGAACTAGGAAGGATTGAGTATAAAAAGAGGCCAATTCAAAGCTTTTTATTTTTAAAATTTTTGAGGCACACCACCCAAAGTAGGCAAGACACTTGACCACTTTCCTAACCTAAGCCCAGTTTACCTGCTTATTTTGATCAGATATTCTTGAAAAGAAAGCACAGGTATGCTTGAAAAGAAAATCTGAATCTCTTCATTTGATGTCATTCCACATCCAACAGATCTTCCCTTTAAAAAAGATCTGCCACTGCTCCATCTCTTTTCACTGTTTCCAAGTTGGTAAGCTACAGGCCCCATATTTGAGTTGCTGTTAAAGGCATCTAACTAATTTACATCACATTAGAAGTTACTTAGGGCGAAATCCTCTGAGCACCCTTGGGCTGACTCTAAGAGTGCAATCCTACACTGGAGTTAGGCCAGCATAAGCTAAGCCAGCAAAGTTGGATCAACACAAGGGTCACCCTAAAGCATATCTGGACTACTTTCAGAGTCAGGGAGGATAGCGCACGTCTGTGTGCGGGCCTCTGACTCCGAGAGTGGTCCAAACATACTTTACGGTGCGCTGGCCAAACTTTGCTGGCTTAGCTTATGCCGGCCTAACTCCAGTGTAGGATTTCACCCTAACTGCTTGCGTCAGCCCAACCGCACTAGTGCTGCACCACCTGAGCACCAGCCAAACTCGGCTGGTGCAAGAGCAGATCTGGGTGGAGGGAGGGCGGGTGGGGGAACTGGGTGGGCCGGGAGATGTGCTGGCTCAGGGTTAGGGTTGTGGGGCTGGGATGCAGCCGTCAGACTGCATCCAAGCCTCCACCCTCAGGCTGCATGGCCCCAATTCGGGCCACGCAGCAGCCTCGGATCTGCGCCTGCTATACAGCAGGTACAGATCCAAGGAACCCATAGGGAAGGCTCCAGCCTCCCCTGTGGCAAGGACGCAAATGTGCCCTTGCTCCAGGAAGGCTCTGGAGCACTCCAAAGCTGCACTGGACACAGCGTGGACCTGCAGGGCTCGCTGTTCCAGCACAGCTTAGGGTTGTGCCCTTAATTATTGCAGCCTCACTCTCCCCACCCACCAAATTGCTTAGGAACGTTGCCTGGTGTGAGCTGGGGAAAGGAGGCATCACCAGTGTTCCCTGCCATTTTTACAATGGAGCCCTGACAGAGATGCATGGGGGCAGCTTGGCGAGGACATAATTACCATTGCCACGCCCTGGAGTGCTGTGACGGAAAGTGTGTGATCCCAATACCCCACAGCTTAGGGAAGGCTAGGCATGATAGTGTAAAATTCCAGAGCTGTCACCCTCACCCACTTACTTTCAGCTCGGCTTGCAGTCTGTTGAAAATGATGAAACATTTATTTTGAACGGTCACAGTCAATATGGTGAGGGGAAGCTCTGAATTGCCACATTGTGCCACGTCTCCTTCGCCTAGCAGACAAGTGGGGATGAGAAGAATTTGCACCCTCTCTCAAATGTTTCTTGGACTTGGGCCAGGACTATTTGTATATTCTTCCTGTCAGTGCACTCAGAATGGGTTACAGTTAAAGAAATACAATTTAATAGACAAGATACAAAAAAAATGAAAGAGACACGACAAGAATATAAACACATCCAGACACAACCACCACTGCAAGAGAGAGTTCTGGGAGAAGAGCCAAACAGCAGCTGAACAAATGGCCCTTCTGTGTTACACAGCACACCTTCTCAAGGCGCAATCCTAACCTGGAGTTAGGCCGGCACAGTTAGGCCAGCGAAGTTTGGCTGGCAGAAGGGACACTGTAAAGTATGTTTGGACCACTCTCGGAATCAGAGGGGCCAGCACACAGACGTGCGCCATCCTCACCGACTCCAAGAGTGGTCCAAACGTGCTTTACAGTGACCCTTGTGCCAGTCAAACTTTGCTGGCCTAACTATGCCGGCCTAACTCCAGGTTCGGATTGTGCCCTCAGTCACTTCCTTTCTCAAAAGTAGCCATGTAGAGAGGCTGCTAAGACAGTGTTTGGAAATGAGGAACCAAATACCAGGAGGTCCAGGTCAGGCTGTCAGAGAGGGCCTTATGGTCTCTCCTTGTGATGTAGCCAAAGGAAATGTCTGTTGAGGTGTGTCTTGCTCACAGACAAAGGTAGCTGCCCCAGGAACACTGAGGGTGCAATCCTAACCCAGAGTAACGGCGCAGGAGCAGAGGCATAGTGAGGCTGCCGCAGGCGGGGAGTGAGCCCGGTGGGCACTGACTACAGCAGGGCACAGCAGTGCTGAAAACCCCGCGTGCTTTTTGGCTCCCCCCGCCCTCGCTTGTGCTCGGATCACTTCTAAATGTAGTGATTCTGGGTGTGGGGAGGTGTGGCCTGGCGATGCTTGGGGGCGGGGCAGCCACCCTGGGGGGTACAGTGACATCATCCTGTCCCATGCCCACTGCGAGTCTGCCCAGGAGTGTTGCAAACGCACTGTAAAGCATGTTTGGAACACTCTCAAAATCAGGGAGGATTGTCCACATCCAGTGCACAAGAGTGGTGCAAATGCACGTTATGACATTTTTTTATCATTTTTTTACTGTTCCTTTTTCCAGGTACAATTAAGCCAAACATTCAGAAAAAAAGAGTGCAACCTCTCCCCCCAACCCTGATGCCCCTTGGAGCAGCCACACCTGTTGGCAGACAATTTGAAACAAGATATTCCATCTGTACATCAGTCTACATCGTGGCTACGCTGACTCGCTCTAAAAGCTTATTTAGCGTGTTGTTAATTACACAGATCTTCAATAAATGGTGAACGTCAAGTTACAGCTGATTTATGATATATAGACAGTCTTTATTTATGTTGTTGGGTCATGAGACACTGTTAAGTAAAACGGCCAATCCTTTCAGCAGCAGATTATTTTTGCTGAGTACAGAGTAACTGTGATTTTGCAGAAGGGTTGTTCTACATGACTATGTCCCTGTTGTTTTCAGTCCATTGGGCCACTGCTAAAGACACAGATGGCAGTCACCTTATCATCACCTTTCATTACCCGGGAACCTCCAAGTAACATGGGAACCCCCATGAAACAGAAGCTTGGGTTACTTGGGCCACTTTATTAAAATACAACTTATTAATAAAGGTAAAGGTTTCCCCACGACCGAATGGTCTAGTCGTGACCGACTGTAGGGGGCGCTGCTCATCTCTGTTTCTAAGCCTGTAGAGCCACGTTTGTCCGAGGACAAGCTTCCGTGGTCACGTGGCCAGCATGACTATATGCTGTAGTGCACGGAACACCATTACCTTCCCACCGCAGTGGTCCCTATTTATCTACTGGCATTTTTAGGTGCTTTCGAACTACTAGGTTGGCAGGAGCTGGGACAAGCACCGGGAGCTTACTCTGTCACGCAGTCTTGAACTCCCAACCTTTCGGTCAGAAAGCCCAGCAGCAGCGGTTTAACCCGCAGTGCCACCACATCCCTTAGTATTAATATTCAGCAGGAAACAACTCCACCCCCAAGAACATGGGCACTTACAGCCAGTTGTGGACCCAGCCAATGGGCCACCCAAGGACAGAGTAGGAGGCGGTCCGCCCCCTCCTCTGTTTCCCCGCTCCATTTCAGAGCCATATGATGGCAAGAATGGGCAGAAGGGCCAAAACCACTCGCCTCATGGCAAGGTGAAGTTCCTCATCACCACACTCCTCCAACCTCAGGAGCACTTCACCCAGACATAATGATAGGTCCACAACTGCCTACAGCGGGGGAATGACCAGAGCCAAGATGGTCCACGACCTGAAAAGAGTCTTATCTTCATATTTGTTTAAGGCACCAAAGTGTTGAAGATTAGCCTTCAAATACACTTTCCAACATTGAGTAGTGTTTTCAGTTTAGATGAAAAGTGTTGCTTTGGAGAATCTGGAATCCGAAGCACTTTAGGTTTTCTTGATGAAGTGTAGCCAACGTGAAAGTACAGTCAGCCTGCACCTTTCACACACTTCAAATGTGTGAATTCAAGTATACCACGCTCAGCAAATGAAAAAGACAGAAAAACAACCGTTTCAATATTGCCCAACCATTCCACTTGACCATTCTGTGGTCAAGTTCTAAAAGTGCTGTGTTGCCTATTTAAGCTGCTGGCTTTGACTGATGGATTAGTGCTTGTGAGGCCCTGTCACTATCAGCCACCCAGTGCCCAGAGGAGCAATGGTACCTAAATGACTACTACTGAATCCTATGGGTGACACGGCAGTCACTGGGATCTCCTCAGGGAAAGGGGCAGAGACGTCATTCGGGCATGCCAGGACCTGGAACGCCCGGATGATTGACAGCCCTCCACCCCTATGGCGGAGGGCAGCCACGCCTCCCTGCGCCTCACAGCGCCCGAATTGCTCCATTTCAGAGCGATTTGGGACGCGAGGGAGGGCGGGCCCAGGATCAGCTCCCCCGTCCTCAGGAGAGGCAGCGCGGCCCAGGCCCGTCCGTGGAACTGGTGGAATGGCATACCAGGCCGTTCCGCCAGGATGACACCACTGGAAAGGAGGCATTGGTCCCCTTACCCTGAGTAACACCCCAGCCCCTGCATTTTGAGCCCAGCTGCCACACGCACTTGCCACAAAAACACAATCAAAGGCGAGAACACATAGCTGCTAGGCATGAAGCAGCCCCAAAGATCACCAAAGGGAAGCTCAGGCAGTGTCATATCATCCCCTGCTGAGCCTCATGCCCAAGGCAGCCCACCCCATTGCCCCAGGCCTTGTGACACAAGTGATTGCAAAGGAAAAGCAAGAGACTAAGAGCACAATCCTAACCTGGAGTTAGGCCAGCATAGTTAGGCCTTCCAAGTTTGGCTGGCACAAGGGACACCAAAAAGCGTGTTTGGACCACTCTCAGAGTCAGGGAGGATGGCGCACCTCTGTGTGCTGGCCTCTCTGACTTGAGAGTGGTCCAAACATACTTTATGGTGTCGCTTGCACCAGCCAAACTTTGCTGGTCTAACTATACTATGCCGACCTAACTCCAGGTTAGGACTGTGCTCTAATTCTTCCAGAAGAGGGAGGGTGGGCAGCGTTGATGCAAATAGATGAGGATGGGCCTGGCAGGTATGGGGCATTGCCTAAAACCAGTGTTTCCCATTGTTTTCTTCTTTGCAGTGGATCTGGCCTTTAGCAGTGCTTGCGCCAAGCCGTCCATGCTGCAAGCTACATCCTAACACTCTTCTTCCTGATGGAATCACCCCTAGCAAAAATCTCCATTTCCAGCTACGTCATCATCTCTGCTCCCGAATATATAATCCATCGCTTTTCACAATACGCATACGCAGCACAACAATAATTAATACAACTACAAGGGTAACCACTATTGTTCTGCATTCTGCCTGGGGTAAAGCAACAGATTTCTTCAGCCCAATCTTATTGGACATGCCATGTGTATTCTGCTGGCGCCGGCTGCTGTGAAGTGTGCTCTGGCAGGACACACAGCCAGAGCACCAATGGGAAGGCCAGAGCTTTCCCATGCATGCAGTTGGATCTATGACAATAGGAAGGAGCAGGGCCGGCTTTAAACCAATGTGACTAATGTCGTCACATCGGGCCCCATTCTTCAGGGGGCCCCACATCAGCAGGGTGAGCATATTGCCTGATGCTGCAGCAGGGATCACTATGGGCTGTACGTCAGTGGGGTGAGCAGAGCCAGTGGCGTTTCTACAGGGATGGCAAAGCTCTAAGTTTTGCAAGAAGTTTTCCTTGCAGTAGAAATCACTCCTCTCCTGCACCGTTTTAGCCAATCCTCACAGGGAAAAGCAACATCTTGGCGTTGCTTACTGGCTACAGCAGCAAGGGAGAGGAGGGATTTACATGACAGGGTAAGGCTTCTTGTAGCACTTAGAGCTTTGCCATCCCTGTACACACGCCTCTGAGCAGAGCAGCTTTACTTTGGTCTCTCCCACCTGCCTCTGCCTCTGAACAGCCCAAAATGGGCCACCTGGAAGCAGTTGGTGGTGATGTTTTGATATCACCACCAACTACTTCCACATGCCATGCTTTGCACGTGGCACGAACATAACTCTTCTTGGTGAATGGGGGCCCCACAGGGAGGGTTTGGGGCCCTGAAGGAATGCCCCACATTGGGCCCCGCTGCTGCCAGAGCCGGCCCTGGGAAGGAGGCATAGAGGGGGGGTGAATGGAGCAGGGGAAGGAAGAACAGAAGAAGAGTGGGGGAAAGGTGGAGATTACGGGGCAGGAAAGGGGGCTGATCTGCCTGATCGAGAGGGGGGTTTGGTTGCACATGCTAAATTCCTATCTCCTTCCTGGGTCTGATCCATCTGCATGGATCAATACATACTTGCACCAGCAATCAAGTGGGTACGGGTCTGAATTAGCCCATAGTCCCTTTAAAAGGCTGATATATTAGTTTGGGAGTTAGACCTGGAAGATGCAGGGATAATGTAATGATGTAATGATGTAATTATGTCACACTCAACCTCTCGGGCTCTCAGCAATGAAGCATCCTGGCTGACCTTGGGCCAGTCACTCTCTCTCAGAGGGCAATCCTAACCTGGAGTTAGGCCGGCACAGTTAGGCCAGCAAAGTTTGGCCGGCACAAGGGACACTGTAAAGTATGTTTGGGCCACTCTCAGAGTCAGGGAGGATGGTGCACATCTACCTGCTGGCCTTTCTGACTTCGAGAGTGGTCCAAACATACTTTACGGCATCCCTTGTGCCAGCCAAACTTTGCTGCCCTAACTGTGCTGTTATAACTCCAGGGTAGGATTGCGGTCTCAGTCTCGCAGTGTTGTTCTGAGGACAAAAGGAGGAAGGAAACATGTACAACACCCTGAGCTTCTGGGAGGTCAGATGGAATAGAAATGTGGAAAACAAATAAATAATGCCCCAACGAGAACTCCAGCAGCCAAAACTCTCACGCGGGATACAGCAGAGGCCTGACTGCATAGCTACATGGGGAGCTGAATAGGGTTGGGCCACTTGATTGCTCTGGAGCCACAGGCTTCAATAGCATGTAATTCTTGAGAGAATTGGCCTGGAATTTCCCGGAATCAGCATCCATCTCACCACACGTAGGCCGTGCTGCTTCATTATTAACATTTATCTTTACCCCATCAGGAGAAGCAGAGGAAATGCCACCTAGAGGAGGTGCCGGTTATTCACTTTGGATATTGTTGCCTTCTCAGTGATGCTGCACGATCATCTGATCCCCATTGAGCTACTTCTCCCATCCTGTTACAGTTCCTTGCAGAGATTTCTGTCTGTTGCATAGCCTAATGTTGGGAACAGAATGCTGGGGAAATGCCCCAGGAGTCCTTGCAGATTACTCTCTTGTATATGGACCTATCCTGAAAAAGAGACTGCAGGGGTGGGACCATTTTTGTAAGGACGTGTATTTATTTCTTTATTTAAAATATATACCACCCCTCTGGTCCCTACAAAAATTTTTAAACAAACAGATCAATCTTGAAAAAAAAAAACATCTTGTTAACATTATAAAACGCAATGACAGATAAAATCAACAACCAGAAAGAAATAGCAGATCGGCAAAAGCACCATAAGCCAAAGGCAGCTGAAATAAGTGGGTTTGCACCAGACATTTCAAGACTCCTACCAAGGGCGCCTTTTAGTACTGTAATCCATGGGGTTTTCTTGGCAAGAGTACTGGAGTGGGTTGCCATTTCCTTCTCCAGTGAATCGAGAACTACCAGACGTACAAGCTGGTTTCCGAAGAGGCACAGGAACTAGAGATCAAATTGCCAACATTCGCTGGATCATGGAGAAAGCAAGAGAGTTCCAGAAAAACATCTACCTCTGCTTCATTGACTATGCCAAAGCCTTTGATTGTGTGGATCACAACAAACTGTGGCAAGTTCTTGAAGAGATGGGAGTACCAGACCACCTGATCTGCCTTCTGAGAAACCTGTATGCGGGTCAGGAAGCAACAGTTAGAACTGATCATGGATCAACCGACCGGTTTCAAATTGGGAAAGAAGTACAACAAGGCTGTCTACTGTCACCCTGCTTATTTAACTTATATGCAGAGTACATCATGAGAAAGTCTGGGCTGGACGATTCACAAGCTGGAATCAAGATTGCTGGGAGAAATATCAACAACCTCAGATATGCAGACGATACCACTCTAATGGCAGAATGTGAGGAAGACCTAAAGAACTTCCTGATGAAGGTGAAAGAGGAAAGTGCAAAAATTGGCTTGAAGTTCAACATTAAAAAAAAATAAGATCATGGCCACCACTCCTATCACTTCCTGGCAAATAGAAGGGGAAGACATGGAAACAGTGACAGAGTTTATTTTCCTGGGCTCCAAGATCACCGCAGATGGTGACCGCAGCCATGAAATTAAAAGATGTTTACTTCTTGGGAGTAAAGCTATGGCGAACCTAGACAACTTAATAAAAAACCGAGACATCACCCTGCCAACAAAGGTTTGCATAGTCAAAGCTATGGTTTTCCCAGTAGCAATGTATGGCTGTGAGAGCTGGACCATAAGAAAGGCAGAGCGCCGAAGAATAGATGCTTTTGAATTATGGTGTTGGAGAAGACTCTTGAGAGTCCCCTGGACCACAACGAGATCCAATCGGGCAATCCTCCAGGAAGTCAAGCCTGATTGCTCCCTGGAAGGACAAATGCTGAAGCTGAAGCTCAAGTACTTTGGCCACCTCCTGAGAAGAGAGGACTCTTTAGAAAAGACCCTCATGCTAGGAAAGATTGAAGGCAAAAGGAGAAGGGGGCGGCAGAGGATGAGATGGTTAGGTAGTGTCATTGAAGCAGTGAACATGAAATTGGGTGAACTCCGGAAGCTAGTGGAGGACAGGGAGGCCTGGCGTGCCATGGTCCATGGGGTCGTGAAGAGTTGGACATGACTTAGTGACTAAACAACAACTGAGGCGCAATTCTAACCTGAAGTTAGGTTGGCACAGTTAGGCCAGCTAAGTTTGGATGGTACAAAGGACACCATAACGTATGTTTGGACCACTCTTGGAGTCAGAGTGACCAGCACATAGATGTGCCCCATTCTCCCTGGCCCCAAGAGTGGTCCAAACACACTTCACAGTATCCCTTGTGCTGGCCAAACTTTGTTGGCCTAACTGTGCCGGCCTAACCCCAGGTTAGGATTGCACCCTGACTCAGCAATTCAGGCCTCCAGAGGGAGGGAGTTTCATCGTGTGGGTGCCACCATGGAGAATGCTTTGCCCCTTGTTTTCACTAATTGAATCTCATCAAGAAGCAGGACCTGGAGCAACACCTCTGGTGGACAAGTCGCAATGGGAAGTTACATGTGGGGGTCCTCCAAGGTGGGTTTGAGACTAGCATCCCAATAGTCCTCCATCTTGGAAAGCCATTTTGTGCTACTGAAGAATAGAAAATTGGCAATGCCTCTGAGCTCCCAGATCCAACAAAGCAAAAATCATAATTAGAAGGACCCTGTAGAGCAGGACAGGTCTGTGAGTAGTAAAGACCCACCATCATGAAATGCGACACAGAGAGCGGGGGAGGGAGAGAGAGAGAGAGGCTGTATTGTCTCTGTCCAAGATGCTGGGCAAGCAACAGAAGACCAGTGATGAGTCTGTTGTCTTTTGGCAATCTGTTAACAAGCTCAACAAGCTCAACAAGCTTCACAGTAAACCACAAAGATCTCTTGCAAGGAAAAACAGCCCAGAAAGTCCGGAGAACCTGGTTTCTATGTTCAGGTAAGCAAAATTATTTTTTCCCTTTTCCCTTTACCCAGACTAAAGAGCTTTGAAGCAATTGAGCAAGAAGCTTGCGCAGAATGCGGACACTAATAATAATAATAATAATAATAATAATAATAATAATAATAATAATA
>JAJKFI010023580.1:0-16405 GCA_029204185.1 Lerista edwardsae | reverse complement strand
GGTCCACAAGCCCCCAACTCTGCTATAAACACTCCAAATAAACAACAAGTTGGTGCTACACGTAGGAAAGGCAGAGCTGAGTAGGTCGTAGGGGTGGTGAATTGTTGACCACCAGAAATCCCAAAGGCACCAGCAAGTCTTATGCCAGCTTTGACTGTTCCCATTTGATGTCGGGGGGGGGGGGGGCGCTACAAAATCTTTTTTGCATTGGGTAGCAAATGGCCTAGGGCACAATTCTAGCTACACCCTAGGCCCGACAGAAGCTGCTTGCGTTGGCCCTGAGCATGCAGCCCTGGAGCGAGGGCGCCATTTGCAGGAGCAGTTCTGGGTGGGGCGAGGGAGGGCAAGAGGGCATTTCCAGGCAGGGGTGGGCAGAGCAGGAGGCGTGCTGGCCCATTAGGCTGCATCCAAGCTCCTGTCCCCAAGCTGCGCAGCCCCAATTCGGGTTGCGTGGCCCCCTCAGCTCTCCCCCTGCTAAACAGCAGGTGCAGATCCTAGGAGCCCACTGTGTTGGCTGTCGCCTACTCTGATGTAAACATGCCCTTGCCCCATGGAGATTCTAGCCTGCCCCCAAGCTGCACTGGATACAGTGCAGGCCCCCCCAGCTTGCCTGTTCCAGCCAGCTTAGGACTGCACCCCTAGTTATGTCAGTGTGTCAGGTATAGACTTTGAATCCAAATTTACTGTTCAAAACAAAGGTTTGTTCACGCATTTGCAAACATGGGTGACAAGGGGAAAACACAACAAGCCACACCCTGGATCATCAGGTTTAACCATTTATACCCCTTACGCGTGTTTTCTTACTCTGCATTCATTGGTCTTAGCTCAACGAATCAACAGCGCCCAAACAGAATATCTTAGACTTCCCCCTTCATAGCTCCTTGATATGTGCCTCATTCCCCTGTACATATTTCTACACACAACAGTATGTTTATGCTAATTTGGACTTAATGAGATAGGGGTGTGAGATAATATGCATGAAGGCTATTTGCACATGCTCAGTTTACTTTTTCTCAAGGTTGAAGCTGTTTGCTGTGAAATGTTACTGTTAGCTGGCTCTGAGGAACTTTTTAGGTTTCGTTTCTCCGTATCAGCTTAGGAATGCGCACAGCCTCTTTCCTTCCTTTGTAACTTCCCACCCCTTGCCAATTTATCTTGCTAGCCAGACTTTGGCCTGAAAGCACAAGCTGATTCTTCGCCAACCACTTATTGCTCCAAATTACAGGCTTTTATTTATGTTTTTAGCTTCAGTGCCCCAAATCACAGATTCATCATTCATATCCCACAAGTGCATTACAGTAGTCCAAGTGAGATGTCACTTCTGTTTGAGTATCTTTGATAAGCGGGTGTTTGGGGTGTGTTATTTTTGGTATCTATTTTCTTTCAGAGTACATCCTTATCACTGAGTTGGAAGCTGTTTTTTGCTTCTTCAGAACTGATATGCACCAAGTCCAAAACGTCCTTTATCAAACTGAGCTGTGCCCTTCATTTTAGCAATATTTTCTCTGGATTCCAGAGACCAGAGACCGGGGACAGAGTTATTAACATTTCCCTGTGCCAAGGTTACACATAATATTCTTATTTTCTGGCTATGCTATGCCCTTACATTATGATAATGGACAGTTCAAATTCACCAGCCTTATTTGCCAATATCAGCTGATGCCAGTTTGAATTATGAACCGTTTCACCCAGAATGTCTATACATAAAATGGACTCCAGGACAATGTTTTCCTGGATCTCAGGCCAAGCCTCAGATTCCTTGGAACGTGCTCTCCTTCTAGGTCAACCCAATCGGGAAGGAGATCCTCTTCTGTGCAACCGGATGTTTACTCTTAATGCAAATTATGTAGCCCTCCCAATGCCCCTACTGTTTGTATTGTCTATGTAACCATTGCACTTTGCCTGCAACTCTGAATCTTGATCTGCATCGGTTGTCTCAAGCTTTCATTATTACTGCCTCCTGCATGCACCCTTACGCCCATTGAGAAAGTTGCCAGGTGTTGTTCACCTGTGTAGATCTGCCACGAGATCTGCATTTCATGGTAACCATCTGGACCAACCCATTGGGCAGCCTATAATTGCATTGAGGTTCACATTGTATGTCTATTTGTATCCACCCAAACCCCTATTCATCCACCCAGTCACACCTTTGCACACCCATACAGAAGCATCCAGCGTCTATTCAAACCCAGGCAGCCCAATCCTAACTTTTACTTTTCGATTTCTATACATTTGGTCCCTCCTATGGCACTGTTGTAAAAAAAACACTGCTGAATCCTAAACAACCTTCCAGTGCCGATGCAGCCTTGCCAACAAATATGGGCTGTACTTGGGGGTGGTGGGGGCAGTCACTCAGGCCTCCTCAAGGTGTGGGAACATCATGGGGCCGCACTGTGGCTGCACCAGTGCTGGCAAGTTGGTTAGGACTGGGCTAAATTGTCTTGGGCCAAGGTTGGTTGCTTTTGTTTCTGAGTTATCAGTAGGGGCATGGGGTTTTGTTTTCTCTTTTGTTAAATACTGCATAAAAACACAAAACACCGCCTTTTGGGGTGGGTTAAAATATTTGACTAAAAACACAAAACACAGCATTTTGGTTAAATTATTAAATGTATTAAATTATTAAATTATTAAATTTAAATTATTAAAAATAGGTTACTTTTTCCAGTTAGAAATAATACTGTGGCTGCATCTGCTGACACTATAGCACCTGTCCTATATCATCTACCTTGTACCCTTTTAAAGCATTTAAAATTAATAAAAATGAGAACTTTGAATGAGAATGTAAAATAAAAACACATAACACCACAATTCACTATTTTAATCAAGAAATTGGGGGGGGGGGAGGAATCACCAAAAAACACACACCACATTTGCACCCTGCTTTTCAGTGGCAATCATAAGATTTGTAATACAAGAGTCCCCTGTAGTAAACAATCTCCTCACCCCCACCAGTAGCAAGGCTCTTTGCCCCACAGCAAGACTCCCCCTTGCCTTCATTCTGCTAGGATTCTTCTAATAGGTTCTTCTGTGTGCTATAATTTCCCTCTAGTGTCTGCTTGATGGGAGGCATCAGGAGACATTTTTGTAAAGCAAGCATTCAATGTGGATGGGACTGGGACTGGGATGGTGAGCAGAACTGGGGTGAGGAAGATCTGTGGGGGTCTTGTATGAATGGGCCGAGCATGGGTGGAGCTCTGTATACTACCACTTCTTATAGGGCCCAGTCACAGGTTTTTGTCATCAGCATGATACAAAAGAGAAATGTGACATTTACAAAGAAACAATGTCATGCTTAAACTGAGAAATGATCTATAATGAGTAAACGGGTCAAATATTTTGCTGCAGGCTGGATAAAAACTTGTGGTGGGTTCGATGTGGCTACCGGGCTGTAGTTTGGGGACCCCTGATGTAAACAATGACTAGCCTTGTTTGTATTTCCTGCATGTCATTGCATTATCAAAGACCAAAACGGGCTATCATTGCCGCCCCGAGAGGCGAGGCGGCCTGACTGTGCTGGCTCACCCCAAGCCTCGCCTTTAGGGCAGCCATTGCACATCCAAAAGCTTGTCTTGCAAACCTTTCTATGGTGTTAAGAAAAAAGCGGTGAGAGATAGGTAGCCCAATCCTAAATGAAAGAAGGCTGTGATCTCTAATTGTTGTTCTATTCTTTGTTCTTCCATAAAACTTAGAGCATAGATAACATTAATGAATGGCAAGTGAGACTTTTTTATATAGTCATTGAATTGGATACAGTGTTAAAAGTAGACCAAGGACACCTGAGCTTGCATTATCATTGGACTCTAATTCCCCTGGGTCAACGTTCTTCTGTATTTATCTCAAGTTCTGCAAGAATCACTTAGGCCCTCATGCTATCTAATATCAAGACCTGGCTGACCTGGTGATAAGATGCCATCTAAGTGGCTGGACATTGATGAAAGGATGCTGACTGCAGGTTTGCACCTGTTCACCCACTCCACCCTCTGCACTAATGCAAGAACGTAACTGGATAAGTACACTTGTGTAACGACACAGGTGCAGCAGCTGTGCACACAGCCTTGGACTTAGGCCATGACCTACTAAGTAGGTAATGCCCTGATTCAACTTTCCCTAAGTCTTCCCCCTCACACTCAAGACCTCTCCAGGCTGTGATGAATTTAGCTCAGCTATTTTCAACCATTGTACTGTGGCACATTGGTGTACCGTGAATGATCCACAGATGTGCTGAGGGAGTTTTAGAATGTCATTTATTAATGGGGCCACTGGGAGATGTGACCAGTAGTGTCAGCTTACCGGTACGCTGGGCGGGTCTTCTGGGTGATCAGCAGCGCGCTCGCTGCGTTCCGTTGCGTAATGGCGAACGCCCGCCCGCTCAATAAGTGCTCCTACAATTGGTGACATCTTGTATTTATTCCGAAAGCATTTCCTCTGAAATGTACCTGTTGGGCTGGGTAATAGCTAATAATAACAACTGGCTGCTTATTACCCACCAGTCCGTAAATAAACACGCGAGACCAGGCTTTTGGTGCTAATGGGCCACTTTTATTAAACATTGATTATAACTCGTGCAACAGAGCAACTACAAAAGTGTGGGTCCTGGTTGGGGGAAACAGCTCTAGCCGTCCACCTCCCCCTTTGGTCTGGATGACCAACGGGCGTACCACCTGGCTCTAGCCCACCATTGGTCAAAGACCAAAACGGGCTATCATTGCCGCCCCGAGAGGCGAGGCGGCCTGACTGTGCTGGCTCACCCCAAGCCTCGCCTTTAGGGCAGCCATTGCACATCCAAGCAGGGACTCTGGTCCAGCCACCCACCGAGCCGGTTAAGCAACATATGAGCATCATAGCCAGATCCCCACCTGTGCGACCTCAGATGGACACCAGTAAGACCTTACCTACCTGATCCGCACTCAGCCTGCCAACCCAAAGTGACCAACCTATTTAAACCTCCCCCTCAATACCAGTCTGGGGTAGGTGGAAAATCCAACCGCCAAGGCCAGTCAGGCGGTTGGCAAAAAATTCCTACCTGGCTCCATGGCAAATAGCTAAATCTCAGACTAATAAGAGTGGGTGGGTGGGGTGGGTGGATGGGGTTTGCCGGGCAGGTCTGGTCTCCCGCGCTCACAGGAGGGCGGGCAAACGCAGAGACGCACAACAGCGTTTCACCGTCCTTGTTGAATTTCCCCTGGCTATCAGGTTGTTGTTGTTGTTGTTGTTGTTCAGTCGCTAAGTCGTGTCCAACTCTTCGCGACCCCATGGACCACAGCACGCCAGGCCTCCCTGTCCTCCACTAGCTTCCGGAGTTCGCCCAATTTCATGCTCATTGCTTCGGTGACACTATCTAATCATCTCATCCTCTGCCACCCCCTTCTCCTTTTGCCTTCAATCTTTCCCAGCATGAGGGTCTTTTCTAAAGAGTCCTCTCTTCTCAGGAGGTGGCCAAAGTACTTGAGCTTCAGCTTCAGCATTTGTCCTTCCAGGGAGCAATCAGGCTTGACTTCCTGGAGGATTGACCGATTGGATCTCCTTGCAGTCCAGGGGACTCTCAAGAGTCTTCTCCAACACCATAATTCGAAAGCATCTATTCTTCGGCGCTCTGCCTTTCTTATGGTCCAGCTCTCACAGCCATACATTGCTACTGGGAAAACCATAGCATAGGTTGACTATGCGAACCTTCGTTGGCAGGGTGATGTCTCGGCTTTTGATTAAGTTGTCTAGGATCACCATAGCTTTCCTCCCAAGAAGTAAACTTCACCATCTGCGGTGATCTTGGAGCCCAGGAAAATAAAGTCTGTCCCTGCTTCCATTTCTTCCCTTTCTATTTGCCAGAAAGTGATGGGAGTGGTTGCCATGATCTTAGTTTTTTTAATGTTGAACTTCAAGCCAATTTTGGCACTTTCCTCTTTCACCCTCATCAGAAGGTTCTTGAGGTTTTCCTCACTTTCTGCCATTAGAGTGGTATCGTCTGCATATCTGAGGTTGTTGATATTTCTCCAAGCAATCTTGATTCCAGCTTGTGAATCGTCCAGCCCAGACTTTCTCATGATGTACTCTGCATATAAGTTAAATAAGCAGGGTGACAGTATACAGCCTTGTTGTACTCCTTTCCCAATTTGAAACCAGTCGGTTGTTCCATGATCAGTTCTAACTGTTGCTTCCTGGCCCTCCTACAGGTTTCTCAGAAGGCAGATCAGGTGGTCTGGTACTCCCATCTCTTCAAGATGAAGAGTTTGTTGCCACACATTCAAGATGAAGAGTTGCCACAGTTTGTTGTGATCGACACAATCAAAGGCTTTAGCATAGTCAATGAAGCAGAAGTAGATGTTTTTCTGGAACTCTCTTGCTTTCTCCATGATCCAGCCAATGTTGGCAATTTGATCTCTAGTTCCTCTGCCTCTTCGGAAACCAGCTTGTACACCTGGTAGTCTTGATTCACATACTGCTGAAGCATAGCTTGTAGGATTTTGAGCATCACCTTGCTAGCATGTGAGATGAGTGCAATGGTGCGGTAGTTTGAACAATCTTTGGCATTGCCCTTCTTTGGGATTGGAATGTAAACTGATCTTTTCCAGTCTTGTGGCCACTGTTGGGTTTTCCAAATTTGCTGGCATATGGACTGCAGCACTTTGACAGCATCATCTTTTAAGATTTTGAGTAATTCTGCTGGAATGCTGTCACCTCCACTAGCTTTGTTGTTCGTGATGCTTTCTAAAGCCCACTTGACTTCACACTCCAGGATGTCAGGTTCGAGCTCAGTGACCGCACCATTGTGGTTATCAGGAACATTTAGATCGGCCTTATATAGTTCCTCTGTGTATTCTTGCCACCTCTTCTTAATCTCATCTGCTTCTGTTAGGTCCTTGCCGTTTTTGTCCTTTATTGTGCCTACCTTAGCACAAAATTTTCCTTTGACATCTCCAATTCTCTTGAAAAGATCTCTAGTCTTTCCCATTCTGTTGTTTTCCTCTATTTCTTTGCATTGTTCATTTAGGAAGGCCTTCCTGTCTCTCCTTGCTGTTCTCTGGAAATCTGCATTCAGTTGGGTATATCTTTCCCTTTCTCCCTTGCTTTTGGCTTCCCTTCTTTCCTCAGCTATTTGTAAAGCCTCGTCAGACAGCCACTTTGCCTTCTTGCATTTCCTTCTCTTTGGGATGGTTTTAGTTGCTGCCTCCTGTACAATGTTACAGACCTCCATCCAAAGTTCTTCAGGCACTCTGTCTACCAAATCTAAGCCCCTGAATCTATTTGTCACCTCCACTGTATATTCGTATGGGATCTGATTTAGGTCATACTATCAGGTACTGATATCAGGTACTGCTCACATTTACCAAAGGGTGAGAGAAAGAGGAATGCTACAGTCCTACCACCAATAAGAATGCTAAAGCTTTGTCCTATTCACCAACCAACCTCTGAAGAAAAATGGCTTGTTTTGTCACTTTAACTTCCAGTCCAATCCCACCTCGCACAGCGGCCAAACCACATGTGACTGTGCCACCGTGCCCGTCTCTGTCTCAGCAGCAGTGGAAGAGTCCAATCTGGATCAGGACTGTGGACGGAGACGGGCAATACTGGCAACAGGTTGCTGGCTCCACACTGGGAGCCCCACTTGTGGTACATTCTGCACTACCACAAACACTAACAGTGCAATCCTCTGCATGTAAACTCAGAAGTAAGCACCACTGTGTTCAATAGGTAGGGGTGGGGGGGGGTTGGTGATTTTTTTTCTCTGTTTCTTAAAATAGTGAATTATGGTGTTGTGTGTTTGGATTTGGATAAAAAAAATTATTGCAAATTGTATAACAGCGCAATAAATAAGGGTGAATGGCCCTATAAAGGCAAGCAATTACTGGCACACACACACCCCAGCCCGAAATAACCTGCTCAAATGTTCCCAAGCTGCACACTGGTTGCTGCTTGGAGCGTCAAGAAACTGCTGCTTACTACTTCCACATTCCATTAAAGCTGCCCCTGCAGGCACTGTGAACTATGAACATGCGTCCATGCAAGTTTAAGCAAGTTTTCTCCTGTTTCTGCCACTCCTCCTCCTGATCCCTTACTGAAAACTATTTGTGGATTCCTTTTGACCTTGTGGGTCAAAAATAAACAAAAGTGGTGTTATTTTTGTGAAATTGATCTAAATTTGTGTCAAACTCTGTCAAAATAAGCAAAAGCAGTGTTTTTTTGCATTTTGACCTAAATTTAGTTTTATGTCGCGTTTTCAATAAAATTATCTTTATTTAGCGTTCTGTGTTGATCACCAAAAAGCCCATCCCTATCAATGGGGCACACGCTTAGGGAAGTGTGCAAAGGATTTCAGCCTAAGATTGATGGAGTTGGACTTCATAAATCTGGCGAAGGTGGACTCTCTCCTGGATGTGGGCCCTTGACCACTGCTCAATCTGGCAGACCCTTGACATCACCCCTGGAAAGTGAGATTAGCAAGTCCTGGTTAAAAAAAAACACCTCTCCATTCCTCTCTCCTGCTTACTGGGGGCAAATAACATTTTGAAAGCAATTTTCATTTAAAGAGTTAAGTGCCCCACTCCTCCCATCCAGCAGTTTCAATCCCATCTTATTCAGATTCAGCTCCCAAATGGCAATTTTAAAGGAAGAAAGAAAAAGAGCATGACATTCTCTGAACCTCATGTATTTTGGTACTCTGTGAAAATACGAGCAAATTCTGAGATTTGATCCAAAGCAAAACAAGGCCATGGGTTTCCTAGCAGCTGAAAGTGTATATTCTAGATGACATGCCCCAGTAACAAGTACAAATGAAGCACACATCACCAGCTTGGACACAGACTGCAAAAACAGGTGCTGCGTGCTTATTAAATGAGGACAATTGAAGGGTTTGCAAAGGTGTGAGTACATATCAGGACAGGATGAAGCCAAACCACTAATTGTAAATATTGTAAATAAGCCCAAGTGCTTATCCAGCAGAGGGAAAGGTAGGAATTGCATAGGAATGGGGATGGAAAAGCAGGTCATTCGTATTGTGAAAAAGACACATCTCTCTCAACTACTCCTCGTTTTTAGGAACATCCCTGAATTTGGCTGGGGCTTGATTTCAACAAGAGATCAACATGGCTCAGAGGCATAGTACCAGGCTGTCTTCCAGGACCGGATCTAGAAAGTAAAGCAATGTGCCAGTGAACATGTTGTCACTGAACATTTTCTAACACTGAGGATTATGGTGCCAGGGATGTGGCAAAACACAGTAGAGGGAGACTGTAAATGTTTTGATAGTCTCCATACATGGCATGGAATGATCACCTGATTCTTCTTCTGCAGAGGATTTTTTTTCTCCACACTTAATTGGTGAAAGAGAAAAATACAATCAGCTGCCCAAAAAAAGGAAAAAAAGAGAAGGAAGGGGAAAAAAGAAACACACACACAGGGTGCAATCCTAACCTGGAGTTAGGCCGGCACAGTTAGGCCAGCAAAGTTTGGCTAACACAAAGGCCACCATAAAGCGTATTTGGACCACTCTCAGGGAGGATGATGCACGCCTGTGTGCTGGCCTCTCTGACTCTGAGAGGGTCCAAACATCCTTCATGGCATCCCTTGTGCCAGCCAAACGTTACTGGCCTAACTGTGCCGGCCTAACTCCAAGTTAGACTTGCACTTACTCAGACACACACACACACACACACACACACACACACACACACACACACACTACAGCAATATTGCATTGATCAACATCAGAAGGAAAAGTTATAAAAATATAAATTTACATAGCATAAATCCAAAGCCAGTAAAAACACTGCGCAGGTATATCTAGAAACGGCTTCCAAATATTTAGACCTTAGGAATGTTGAGATATTTTTAAAGCCAAATAATAGAAACAGAATGATAGCTAGTTTATTTAATTTGCAAGAGTGAAGACTGATGTGAAGTTGTGGTAGAACTGGGGGACAAAGAGGTGCTGGGGGACAAACAAGGTCTTCCTACTTAGCTTATGAGCTTCCTCACAGCATCTGACTGGCCACTGCAGAAGTCGGGGTGGTGGTGAACCAGATGTACCTGTGGTGCGATATCACAGGGCTCCCTTTGCGTTCTTATCGACAACACAATTCACAAGTTAAACCACAGCATCTGGTTTGAATCAAATTGCTGCTTTTAACCTCGTGAGATTCCTTGTGCTTAGCTCCACAAACGTCATCAGAAGACCATGGTTGATGTGGCTGTCGTAGTACATCCTGAAACGTATGAATTATAAAACGCTGCAGTACAAACTCAATGCCATGGCTAATCTGTTAGGGGTGAGTGAGGTGTGAGGGACTTTGTACCTGTTCTCGCCCTCTCTGCATCTGACGCCTGGGAGCTCCCATCCACAGCCGCCTACCCTGTGGTACTTTCTCAGCCATGCTCATGAACAGGCAAGGGCGCCCAGTTAAACCCACACACACTTCAGAGGCATGGTACATCTCTCCATTATGTCAAGGCATCCATCCACCACACACTGGAAGGTTGTTTAACATATACTCTATATACTCATGTATAAGCCTAAAAATTTATGCCTGAAAATTGACCCTGAAAACATGAATTGATTTATACATGTGTCAATATGATTAATAAAGCTTCTAACAGCAACTGGGGGGGGGACTGGACTAAGAAAGAGATAGGGGGTAGAAAAAAGCAGAGCAGTTTTACTCATCAGTAATTGTTCTCAGGCACCAACAGACAGCAAGCAAAAAAAGGGTTGCCATTTTCCTTCTTCTCCAAACAGGCAGAGAAGTGAAGGTGCTTATGGGAATTGTAGTCGTTATGAGGGCTACTGCTATGGAGGTGCTATACTGTATTCCTCACAAAGTCTACAACTCCCATAAGCACCTTCATCTCTCTTCCTTCTTGTTTGGAGAATAGCTCCATTTCTGTGCTGCCTCAGAAGAAAGTGAAATGGCCCTGCTTTTTTGGTTGGCTAGCTGTTGCTGCCTCAGAACAATTACTTTTATTTTCAAAGAATTTCATCCCACCACCACCATCAAGTTTTACCATTGACTTATTCACAGATCATAACAAATCCTATCATTTTTGGCTAGCATCTTGCCTCAACTTATCTATGAGATTAACTTATATATGAGTATATATGCTAGTTTTAGCTTGTAGTTATAATTGAACTATAACTTTGGGGACTATGAGGTTGATATGGTTAAGCTATATCAGTCAAGGAAGCTGAGTGAACAAAGAGCAATCTGCGTAGGGTTGACAGATGAAGGCCTGGCAAGTGTATCCAGTGTATCCAGGCAGTTAGGATCAGATTCACACCCAATTCGGACATGTAGCAGGATGAGGTGGTTGACTTTTGTGGTGACAAATGTGGACTGTTCCATTGCAGGCTGCAGGTGGACCATAGCATTTTTAATTCTACAGTGGCAAACGCCTCTACTCTCAACCCCATAGACTTAGCCAATTCCCCATTCCAGAAGTCAGCAAGAGTTTCAGAAGAATTACCAATGCTAGTAGCAGGATACTTCCACAGAGGCTATTTAAAGCATATTTATCCTGACTTCCCCTTACATTGAAGGGACCCAAGGCTACACAAAAAGATGAAACAAGGAGAAGCTGAGTGATAAAATTAAATGAAGAAAACCAGATGAAGTAAAAAAGTTATTAACCTCCATTGGAAGCCTAACAGGGAGGGCAGGGCAGTTCTTAATGCAAGAGAGAGGGAGTTTCACAACTAGGGTACTGCCATAAGGCAGTCTTCCCTTCCTCTATTGCCCCCTTCAGCTAATGGTGACACATGCAGGAGGACGCCCTCAGATGATGGGAGGAGATAGTCCTCTTATGTGGGAGGACTATCCTCATACGAGTCTCCTCTTATGTGGGAGGAGATAGTCCCTCAGGTACCCAAGTCATCAAGAGGATCATATTAATATTGGCATTCATTCAAATCATGATCCTATTTGTGTACTGCGAGCAAAATTATTAAAATAGTCTCCATCGCCACGCCATGTCTTTATTCATGTTACTTTAGAAGTGAAAAACAATCCAGGCATCTCATCTTTTCCTTGTGTGCAAAACAGCTAAGTTCTGGCAAGATCTCCTTGCCAGATCAGAGCTGAAGATGACACAGCAGTTCATGTTTAGTAAGGTTTATTTGAATACACTTTTTAAGGTTCTGAGTTTTTGCAAAGACTGTGCCTTGGTCTAGCACGTCAGGGTTTTTTTTTCCAATATCTTGCAGAGTAGATGAGTTTTGTCAGTAGTCTCCCTCTGATGCAACACACTAACTCGCCTCTTGGAAGGCTTATATTAATTCCCATGAACATAGTGTAGGAATCCTCCATGAAGGTGAATCAGAATAAAAGCAAAGTCAACATTCAAGCAAAGCAAGACAGAAGCCTTCACATTATTTTTCTCCTGCTCCCCAAAGTAGAGTAGTTACAAGGTTTAACAGTGCAATCCTATGCCTGTCACTTAGAACTAAACCCTATTGAGTTAAAGTGGACTTTTCCAGGTAAGTGCATGTAGATTGCTGCCCAAGAGCTTCTAGGGCCAATCATGTGAAGCCAACAGGTTCTTTGAGGGAGACATCAACCCATGGTATTTAAAGATTAAATTTAGGAGTGCTGGATGGGTAGCAAATAGGAAGTGATGGAAGCTAAGCCTTCTCGATTGATGTTGAAAAATGCTGTATGATGGATCTATGTCATACTGTGTAGCTCAGCTGAGGTTGTAGCTCAATTGTGAATCTTTGGAGTAGAGCCATTCATAAGACAAAGCTAGGCCATATATCCCATTAATGTTATCCACAATTAGATAGGTGTGGAACATGACAGCACACAAATATGATCCCTATTCACTTACTAACATTGCGGGCTAATTGGACTGAAGACTGGGAAATAATCCTTTCTATGGGAGATCTGGACTGATAGAGTAATTTTTCCTCTAGACCATTATTTCTCAAAGGTGGCTTGAGAGCCAATTTCAGGTGGGTCGAGTAGCACCTAGTGCAGCCATCATTTAAAATATGGGACAATGGGATGCTGGAAAAGGGGAATGCTATGTGATTGTTTTGCTTTTTTCCTTTCTGATTCACTTTGCTATTGGAAATGGCTGAGAAATAATCCAATTTATAGCTGCATTTTCTGGAAAGCAGCAAACTCCGGTGTCACAATTATGGCATGCCCGGCCATCACTTCCGGTGGGTCCTGGACAGATTGCCATTCCAAAAAGTGGGTTCTCATTCTAAAACATTTGAGAACCAGTGCTCTAGTTGACTAACTAATGTTGTCTCATTTTAAAGCAAATGGCTAGAGATGAGCGGCCATTGTTAATGGAGAGGCAATATTTACATTACCAGCATTCTACAGCAGTGCTTCCCAAAGTGGTGGGTCACAACCCATCAGACAGGGAACCGCTTGTCACTGTCCTCTTAAATGGTGGGGAGGGGGAAGGCAGCAATGCGATCCCCAGGACTGCACCAATGCCAGGGACAGAAGCAGTGGTGTCATTCAAATGATTTAGGAACAGGAACTCACTTTTGAGTTCAAATTCAAATGTTGAAGAAAAAAAAAACCCCGGAAGCAGCCACGGAGCCCGTTAGGATCCGGAACGCCCGTTCTGGTCCGTTCCCCCTGAATGACATCACTGGACGGAAGGGGTTTTTTTAGTCTTACCTAAGGCAGTGCCAGCCTCCGCCAGGTGCAGGGAGCCCCACAGTGTCTCCACAATGCTCCCCAAGCAACAGAATAACTAAAAATAGTTATCGGAAGCCACTTCTGGTTTCACAATTGAAAACCGAAAGTGGCTTCCAATCGCTTGTAAACACCAATTGCTGTAAAACGGAGGTAGAGGTCCAATCTTTTTATACACTGATTCAGAGTTAAGTTGGCACTGTCAGGCCAGCAAAGTTTGACCCACACCCTAAGGTATGTTTGGACCACTCTGGGTCAGAGAGGCCAGCACACAGACATGCGCCATCCCCCCTGACTCCGAGAGCGGTCCAAGCACGCTTTACAGTGGCCCTTGTGCCAGTCAAACTTTGCTAGCTTAAATGTGCTGGCTTAATACCAGTTTAGGACTGTGCCCTCATTCTTCAGTGAGAGGGATGGAGGGGGGAGGGAGGGAGGGAGGGAGTCACTTTTCTCAGAGTGACCTGAAAATAGTAGTTCTCATTGACTGACTGACTGACTGACTGACTGACTGACTCATTTTTTTGTTTTAACTGCTTTTATGTCATGTGATTTTTGTTATCAGCAGGGAGTCCCAAAAGCAAACCGCAGCAGATTCAGAGACATGACTACACTGGGAATTCTTTAGCAATTTCCGCAGACCTTCTTTTGATGTCTTCATGTCATCCTCCTGTATTCTGCTGCTGAAAGGATTTGCTCATTTACAGTAATGCTTGGAACTTGGGCCACATGAAAAGAATAAACTGTGCACATGTCTGTTTTGCTAACCCCAGAGAAAACTTTGCAAGAGGAGATGACCAATTGAAGCCAGGCCAGGCCAATCAAGGTTGACACAATGTTCATTTATTAAACTTTCCAAGCTCCAAGATTTATTGTCAACTCTTGATGGGATCTGTTGTATAAAGGGGTCAACCAACATCAGAGGTGGCTCATTCCAAAGACGAGAGAAGTCATGTTCTAGAATTAAAGGGGGGAAAATGAACAAAGAACTTTATTTATTTATTTAAAAGGTTTCCATCCCGTCTATTTCTCCAGAAAGGAGCTTAGCTAGATACAAGTCAGGCCTACACTGAGTTTTTCTTTCGCCGCTCCTCCTTGGTAGGGAGGCCCTTTCAGAAGAGCAATTTCCAACTATACCCCTCAATTTGTGCACATGATTCACAAACCAACTCTGCAGCTCTTTGCTCAAAGAATAACATGTTGTGTGCCCTGGAAAATGCAACCCTTCGCCCAAGCAGCAGAACTGTTGACTCTGTCCTTGCTACGGGGGATGTGGCTGAGCCTCTGAATGCGCACTTGCCTGCATCCCGCCATGCCGGCCCCATGTGGTGAGTTTCCTCTTTAGGGCCCTTTAAAGCAGAACTCTTGGCCAACTGGGTCAGTGTCCAGAAGGGGGTTGTGACCCAAGCTCAGGTGGGTCACGGGAGTGCTGCTGCTGCTGTGTTGCTTTGTGGCTCCAACCTGCCTAGCTGGAAGGGTATCAAGGGCTAGGGCTCCCAGCTGAGGTAAACCCCATTGGAGACTTTGGTGGAGTTGGACTGGTTGAGCCCTCCAGTCCTTAGAAGTCTGACTTCGTTGCTCGGGATCCCTAACGTTCCGGGGTGGGGGTGGAGGTGGGGGCAGCAGGGCTGTGCTAGACAATTCAGGATGAAAAACTAGAGGCCCTTGGCTAGATCTGCAGACAGATGCAGTTGGGCTAAAGGAAAGCTGTGCCTTAGGGATGCACAACTTTCCCCTCCCCACTCCAGGAATTGCCTCCACCCTCCTTTGGAATCCAGTTCCTTGATTTGTATCTGTCACTCACAAAGATAAAGATCCTAATACATAATAGAAGCCTGCCGGTCATTGCATGCTGCAGGGTCTGTGTGCCCCTCAGGCTAAGTCACATTCTTGCTCACCCAGCTCTATTGCAGGTGCATGTCTTTCCCCTCCCGCACCCCATTCAAGCAATTTGGGGGGGGGGGCATCTCTCTATTTTTGGGCTCTGCTCAGAGAAATGAAGAGGAGTGAGCTCCCTCTCTCTCTCCCTCTCCCTCTCTCTCCCCCCCCCTCTCTCTCTCAGTGCTCCTGCAGTGTTGATGGGGAAATGTCCCAAGATCACTCTTCTTCCTTGGAGTGGTGAAATAAAGAGGAAGAATTGGGGAGATGCCTTCCTGTGGTACTGAGGATGGGGTGTCCAAGCAGCCTCCTTTCCTGCCCACATCATTACAGGCTTCTCAGAGGAAGCCCAATTGTGGATGGAAAGGTCAGGATAAGGCGGGTTGGTGCAGGCTGTTCAGCTGGGTGGCTCCTGCTGCTGTATGCACTGAAGGACAGCAGATATAGGCAGGTTGGGCCTCTACAAGTCCATGGGCCCTCAGCCAATATCTGACCTCTGACACTGCCCCTTTAAGAAATCAAAGAGATGTATTCAACAACAACCAGAGAGCCTAGAGGCAGTGGTTCCCAAACTGTGGGTCTGGAACCACCAGTGGATCTCAAAACAACGTTTAATGGGTCACTAAACTGACAGGGCAGATTAGGCTGTGTGCATCACACACCCTACTACCTGGGGAAGCACTGCTGCCCAATCACCATTATAGCCACAGAGGTTTGTGTGACTGGTAAAGTGAAACTTTTAAAAAGTGGAACTTGATGCTAAAAGAGCATCAGGAACCAGGTATTTCACATCCACTTTCTTGGGCCCACAACCTTGGCTTCCCTTTTTCTTTTTTTTTCTTTTTTTTTTCTTTTGCCCCACTCTTTTTCTTTCTAGAGAAAGTTGT
>JAJKFI010023579.1:0-16409 GCA_029204185.1 Lerista edwardsae | reverse complement strand
GGTCCACAAGCCCCCAACTCTGCTATAAACACTCCAAATAAACAACAAGTTGGTGCTACACGTAGGAAAGGCAGAGCTGAGTAGGTCGTAGGGGTGGTGAATTGTTGACCACCAGAAATCCCAAAGGCACCAGCAAGTCTTATGCCAGCTTTGACTGTTCCCATTTGATGTCGGGGGGGGGGGGGGCGCTACAAAATCTTTTTTGCATTGGGTAGCAAATGGCCTAGGGCACAATTCTAGCTACACCCTAGGCCCGACAGAAGCTGCTTGCGTTGGCCCTGAGCATGCAGCCCTGGAGCGAGGGCGCCATTTGCAGGAGCAGTTCTGGGTGGGGCGAGGGAGGGCAAGAGGGCATTTCCAGGCAGGGGTGGGCAGAGCAGGAGGCGTGCTGGCCCATTAGGCTGCATCCAAGCTCCTGTCCCCAAGCTGCGCAGCCCCAATTCGGGTTGCGTGGCCCCCTCAGCTCTCCCCCTGCTAAACAGCAGGTGCAGATCCTAGGAGCCCACTGTGTTGGCTGTCGCCTACTCTGATGTAAACATGCCCTTGCCCCATGGAGATTCTAGCCTGCCCCCAAGCTGCACTGGATACAGTGCAGGCCCCCCCCAGCTTGCCTGTTCCAGCCAGCTTAGGACTGCACCCCTAGTTATGTCAGTGTGTCAGGTATAGACTTTGAATCCAAATTTACTGTTCAAAACAAAGGTTTGTTCACGCATTTGCAAACATGGGTGACAAGGGGAAAACACAACAAGCCACACCCTGGATCATCAGGTTTAACCATTTATACCCCTTACGCGTGTTTTCTTACTCTGCATTCATTGGTCTTAGCTCAACGAATCAACAGCGCCCAAACAGAATATCTTAGACTTCCCCCTTCATAGCTCCTTGATATGTGCCTCATTCCCCTGTACATATTTCTACACACAACAGTATGTTTATGCTAATTTGGACTTAATGAGATAGGGGTGTGAGATAATATGCATGAAGGCTATTTGCACATGCTCAGTTTACTTTTTCTCAAGGTTGAAGCTGTTTGCTGTGAAATGTTACTGTTAGCTGGCTCTGAGGAACTTTTTAGGTTTCGTTTCTCCGTATCAGCTTAGGAATGCGCACAGCCTCTTTCCTTCCTTTGTAACTTCCCACCCCTTGCCAATTTATCTTGCTAGCCAGACTTTGGCCTGAAAGCACAAGCTGATTCTTCGCCAACCACTTATTGCTCCAAATTACAGGCTTTTATTTATGTTTTTAGCTTCAGTGCCCCAAATCACAGATTCATCATTCATATCCCACAAGTGCATTACAGTAGTCCAAGTGAGATGTCACTTCTGTTTGAGTATCTTTGATAAGCGGGTGTTTGGGGTGTGTTATTTTTGGTATCTATTTTCTTTCAGAGTACATCCTTATCACTGAGTTGGAAGCTGTTTTTTGCTTCTTCAGAACTGATATGCACCAAGTCCAAAACGTCCTTTATCAAACTGAGCTGTGCCCTTCATTTTAGCAATATTTTCTCTGGATTCCAGAGACCAGAGACCGGGGACAGAGTTATTAACATTTCCCTGTGCCAAGGTTACACATAATATTCTTATTTTCTGGCTATGCTATGCCCTTACATTATGATAATGGACAGTTCAAATTCACCAGCCTTATTTGCCAATATCAGCTGATGCCAGTTTGAATTATGAACCGTTTCACCCAGAATGTCTATACATAAAATGGACTCCAGGACAATGTTTTCCTGGATCTCAGGCCAAGCCTCAGATTCCTTGGAACGTGCTCTCCTTCTAGGTCAACCCAATCGGGAAGGAGATCCTCTTCTGTGCAACCGGATGTTTACTCTTAATGCAAATTATGTAGCCCTCCCAATGCCCCTACTGTTTGTATTGTCTATGTAACCATTGCACTTTGCCTGCAACTCTGAATCTTGATCTGCATCGGTTGTCTCAAGCTTTCATTATTACTGCCTCCTGCATGCACCCTTACGCCCATTGAGAAAGTTGCCAGGTGTTGTTCACCTGTGTAGATCTGCCACGAGATCTGCATTTCATGGTAACCATCTGGACCAACCCATTGGGCAGCCTATAATTGCATTGAGGTTCACATTGTATGTCTATTTGTATCCACCCAAACCCCTATTCATCCACCCAGTCACACCTTTGCACACCCATACAGAAGCATCCAGCGTCTATTCAAACCCAGGCAGCCCAATCCTAACTTTTACTTTTCGATTTCTATACATTTGGTCCCTCCTATGGCACTGTTGTAAAAAAAAACACTGCTGAATCCTAAACAACCTTCCAGTGCCGATGCAGCCTTGCCAACAAATATGGGCTGTACTTGGGGGTGGTGGGGGCAGTCACTCAGGCCTCCTCAAGGTGTGGGAACATCATGGGGCCGCACTGTGGCTGCACCAGTGCTGGCAAGTTGGTTAGGACTGGGCTAAATTGTCTTGGGCCAAGGTTGGTTGCTTTTGTTTCTGAGTTATCAGTAGGGGCATGGGGTTTTGTTTTCTCTTTTGTTAAATACTGCATAAAAACACAAAACACCGCCTTTTGGGGTGGGTTAAAATATTTGACTAAAAACACAAAACACAGCATTTTGGTTAAATTATTAAATGTATTAAATTATTAAATTATTAAATTTAAATTATTAAAAATAGGTTACTTTTTCCAGTTAGAAATAATACTGTGGCTGCATCTGCTGACACTATAGCACCTGTCCTATATCATCTACCTTGTACCCTTTTAAAGCATTTAAAATTAATAAAAATGAGAACTTTGAATGAGAATGTAAAATAAAAACACATAACACCACAATTCACTATTTTAATCAAGAAATTGGGGGGGGGGGAGGAATCACCAAAAAACACACACCACATTTGCACCCTGCTTTTCAGTGGCAATCATAAGATTTGTAATACAAGAGTCCCCTGTAGTAAACAATCTCCTCACCCCCACCAGTAGCAAGGCTCTTTGCCCCACAGCAAGACTCCCCCTTGCCTTCATTCTGCTAGGATTCTTCTAATAGGTTCTTCTGTGTGCTATAATTTCCCTCTAGTGTCTGCTTGATGGGAGGCATCAGGAGACATTTTTGTAAAGCAAGCATTCAATGTGGATGGGACTGGGACTGGGATGGTGAGCAGAACTGGGGTGAGGAAGATCTGTGGGGGTCTTGTATGAATGGGCCGAGCATGGGTGGAGCTCTGTATACTACCACTTCTTATAGGGCCCAGTCACAGGTTTTTGTCATCAGCATGATACAAAAGAGAAATGTGACATTTACAAAGAAACAATGTCATGCTTAAACTGAGAAATGATCTATAATGAGTAAACGGGTCAAATATTTTGCTGCAGGCTGGATAAAAACTTGTGGTGGGTTCGATGTGGCTACCGGGCTGTAGTTTGGGGACCCCTGATGTAAACAATGACTAGCCTTGTTTGTATTTCCTGCATGTCATTGCATTATCAAAGACCAAAACGGGCTATCATTGCCGCCCCGAGAGGCGAGGCGGCCTGACTGTGCTGGCTCACCCCAAGCCTCGCCTTTAGGGCAGCCATTGCACATCCAAAAGCTTGTCTTGCAAACCTTTCTATGGTGTTAAGAAAAAAGCGGTGAGAGATAGGTAGCCCAATCCTAAATGAAAGAAGGCTGTGATCTCTAATTGTTGTTCTATTCTTTGTTCTTCCATAAAACTTAGAGCATAGATAACATTAATGAATGGCAAGTGAGACTTTTTTATATAGTCATTGAATTGGATACAGTGTTAAAAGTAGACCAAGGACACCTGAGCTTGCATTATCATTGGACTCTAATTCCCCTGGGTCAACGTTCTTCTGTATTTATCTCAAGTTCTGCAAGAATCACTTAGGCCCTCATGCTATCTAATATCAAGACCTGGCTGACCTGGTGATAAGATGCCATCTAAGTGGCTGGACATTGATGAAAGGATGCTGACTGCAGGTTTGCACCTGTTCACCCACTCCACCCTCTGCACTAATGCAAGAACGTAACTGGATAAGTACACTTGTGTAACGACACAGGTGCAGCAGCTGTGCACACAGCCTTGGACTTAGGCCATGACCTACTAAGTAGGTAATGCCCTGATTCAACTTTCCCTAAGTCTTCCCCCTCACACTCAAGACCTCTCCAGGCTGTGATGAATTTAGCTCAGCTATTTTCAACCATTGTACTGTGGCACATTGGTGTACCGTGAATGATCCACAGATGTGCTGAGGGAGTTTTAGAATGTCATTTATTAATGGGGCCACTGGGAGATGTGACCAGTAGTGTCAGCTTACCGGTACGCTGGGCGGGTCTTCTGGGTGATCAGCAGCGCGCTCGCTGCGTTCCGTTGCGTAATGGCGAACGCCCGCCCGCTCAATAAGTGCTCCTACAATTGGTGACATCTTGTATTTATTCCGAAAGCATTTCCTCTGAAATGTACCTGTTGGGCTGGGTAATAGCTAATAATAACAACTGGCTGCTTATTACCCACCAGTCCGTAAATAAACACGCGAGACCAGGCTTTTGGTGCTAATGGGCCACTTTTATTAAACATTGATTATAACTCGTGCAACAGAGCAACTACAAAAGTGTGGGTCCTGGTTGGGGGAAACAGCTCTAGCCGTCCACCTCCCCCTTTGGTCTGGATGACCAACGGGCGTACCACCTGGCTCTAGCCCACCATTGGTCAAAGACCAAAACGGGCTATCATTGCCGCCCCGAGAGGCGAGGCGGCCTGACTGTGCTGGCTCACCCCAAGCCTCGCCTTTAGGGCAGCCATTGCACATCCAAGCAGGGACTCTGGTCCAGCCACCCACCGAGCCGGTTAAGCAACATATGAGCATCATAGCCAGATCCCCACCTGTGCGACCTCAGATGGACACCAGTAAGACCTTACCTACCTGATCCGCACTCAGCCTGCCAACCCAAAGTGACCAACCTATTTAAACCTCCCCCTCAATACCAGTCTGGGGTAGGTGGAAAATCCAACCGCCAAGGCCAGTCAGGCGGTTGGCAAAAAATTCCTACCTGGCTCCATGGCAAATAGCTAAATCTCAGACTAATAAGAGTGGGTGGGTGGGGTGGGTGGATGGGGTTTGCCGGGCAGGTCTGGTCTCCCGCGCTCACAGGAGGGCGGGCAAACGCAGAGACGCACAACAGCGTTTCACCGTCCTTGTTGAATTTCCCCTGGCTATCAGGTTGTTGTTGTTGTTGTTGTTGTTCAGTCGCTAAGTCGTGTCCAACTCTTCGCGACCCCATGGACCACAGCACGCCAGGCCTCCCTGTCCTCCACTAGCTTCCGGAGTTCGCCCAATTTCATGCTCATTGCTTCGGTGACACTATCTAATCATCTCATCCTCTGCCACCCCCTTCTCCTTTTGCCTTCAATCTTTCCCAGCATGAGGGTCTTTTCTAAAGAGTCCTCTCTTCTCAGGAGGTGGCCAAAGTACTTGAGCTTCAGCTTCAGCATTTGTCCTTCCAGGGAGCAATCAGGCTTGACTTCCTGGAGGATTGACCGATTGGATCTCCTTGCAGTCCAGGGGACTCTCAAGAGTCTTCTCCAACACCATAATTCGAAAGCATCTATTCTTCGGCGCTCTGCCTTTCTTATGGTCCAGCTCTCACAGCCATACATTGCTACTGGGAAAACCATAGCATAGGTTGACTATGCGAACCTTCGTTGGCAGGGTGATGTCTCGGCTTTTGATTAAGTTGTCTAGGATCACCATAGCTTTCCTCCCAAGAAGTAAACTTCACCATCTGCGGTGATCTTGGAGCCCAGGAAAATAAAGTCTGTCCCTGCTTCCATTTCTTCCCTTTCTATTTGCCAGAAAGTGATGGGAGTGGTTGCCATGATCTTAGTTTTTTTAATGTTGAACTTCAAGCCAATTTTGGCACTTTCCTCTTTCACCCTCATCAGAAGGTTCTTGAGGTTTTCCTCACTTTCTGCCATTAGAGTGGTATCGTCTGCATATCTGAGGTTGTTGATATTTCTCCAAGCAATCTTGATTCCAGCTTGTGAATCGTCCAGCCCAGACTTTCTCATGATGTACTCTGCATATAAGTTAAATAAGCAGGGTGACAGTATACAGCCTTGTTGTACTCCTTTCCCAATTTGAAACCAGTCGGTTGTTCCATGATCAGTTCTAACTGTTGCTTCCTGGCCCTCCTACAGGTTTCTCAGAAGGCAGATCAGGTGGTCTGGTACTCCCATCTCTTCAAGATGAAGAGTTTGTTGCCACACATTCAAGATGAAGAGTTGCCACAGTTTGTTGTGATCGACACAATCAAAGGCTTTAGCATAGTCAATGAAGCAGAAGTAGATGTTTTTCTGGAACTCTCTTGCTTTCTCCATGATCCAGCCAATGTTGGCAATTTGATCTCTAGTTCCTCTGCCTCTTCGGAAACCAGCTTGTACACCTGGTAGTCTTGATTCACATACTGCTGAAGCATAGCTTGTAGGATTTTGAGCATCACCTTGCTAGCATGTGAGATGAGTGCAATGGTGCGGTAGTTTGAACAATCTTTGGCATTGCCCTTCTTTGGGATTGGAATGTAAACTGATCTTTTCCAGTCTTGTGGCCACTGTTGGGTTTTCCAAATTTGCTGGCATATGGACTGCAGCACTTTGACAGCATCATCTTTTAAGATTTTGAGTAATTCTGCTGGAATGCTGTCACCTCCACTAGCTTTGTTGTTCGTGATGCTTTCTAAAGCCCACTTGACTTCACACTCCAGGATGTCAGGTTCGAGCTCAGTGACCGCACCATTGTGGTTATCAGGAACATTTAGATCGGCCTTATATAGTTCCTCTGTGTATTCTTGCCACCTCTTCTTAATCTCATCTGCTTCTGTTAGGTCCTTGCCGTTTTTGTCCTTTATTGTGCCTACCTTAGCACAAAATTTTCCTTTGACATCTCCAATTCTCTTGAAAAGATCTCTAGTCTTTCCCATTCTGTTGTTTTCCTCTATTTCTTTGCATTGTTCATTTAGGAAGGCCTTCCTGTCTCTCCTTGCTGTTCTCTGGAAATCTGCATTCAGTTGGGTATATCTTTCCCTTTCTCCCTTGCTTTTGGCTTCCCTTCTTTCCTCAGCTATTTGTAAAGCCTCGTCAGACAGCCACTTTGCCTTCTTGCATTTCCTTCTCTTTGGGATGGTTTTAGTTGCTGCCTCCTGTACAATGTTACAGACCTCCATCCAAAGTTCTTCAGGCACTCTGTCTACCAAATCTAAGCCCCTGAATCTATTTGTCACCTCCACTGTATATTCGTATGGGATCTGATTTAGGTCATACTATCAGGTACTGATATCAGGTACTGCTCACATTTACCAAAGGGTGAGAGAAAGAGGAATGCTACAGTCCTACCACCAATAAGAATGCTAAAGCTTTGTCCTATTCACCAACCAACCTCTGAAGAAAAATGGCTTGTTTTGTCACTTTAACTTCCAGTCCAATCCCACCTCGCACAGCGGCCAAACCACATGTGACTGTGCCACCGTGCCCGTCTCTGTCTCAGCAGCAGTGGAAGAGTCCAATCTGGATCAGGACTGTGGACGGAGACGGGCAATACTGGCAACAGGTTGCTGGCTCCACACTGGGAGCCCCACTTGTGGTACATTCTGCACTACCACAAACACTAACAGTGCAATCCTCTGCATGTAAACTCAGAAGTAAGCACCACTGTGTTCAATAGGTAGGGGGGGGGGGGGGTTGGTGATTTTTTTTCTCTGTTTCTTAAAATAGTGAATTATGGTGTTGTGTGTTTGGATTTGGATAAAAAAAATTATTGCAAATTGTATAACAGCGCAATAAATAAGGGTGAATGGCCCTATAAAGGCAAGCAATTACTGGCACACACACACCCCAGCCCGAAATAACCTGCTCAAATGTTCCCAAGCTGCACACTGGTTGCTGCTTGGAGCGTCAAGAAACTGCTGCTTACTACTTCCACATTCCATTAAAGCTGCCCCTGCAGGCACTGTGAACTATGAACATGCGTCCATGCAAGTTTAAGCAAGTTTTCTCCTGTTTCTGCCACTCCTCCTCCTGATCCCTTACTGAAAACTATTTGTGGATTCCTTTTGACCTTGTGGGTCAAAAATAAACAAAAGTGGTGTTATTTTTGTGAAATTGATCTAAATTTGTGTCAAACTCTGTCAAAATAAGCAAAAGCAGTGTTTTTTTGCATTTTGACCTAAATTTAGTTTTATGTCGCGTTTTCAATAAAATTATCTTTATTTAGCGTTCTGTGTTGATCACCAAAAAGCCCATCCCTATCAATGGGGCACACGCTTAGGGAAGTGTGCAAAGGATTTCAGCCTAAGATTGATGGAGTTGGACTTCATAAATCTGGCGAAGGTGGACTCTCTCCTGGATGTGGGCCCTTGACCACTGCTCAATCTGGCAGACCCTTGACATCACCCCTGGAAAGTGAGATTAGCAAGTCCTGGTTAAAAAAAAAACACCTCTCCATTCCTCTCTCCTGCTTACTGGGGGCAAATAACATTTTGAAAGCAATTTTCATTTAAAGAGTTAAGTGCCCCACTCCTCCCATCCAGCAGTTTCAATCCCATCTTATTCAGATTCAGCTCCCAAATGGCAATTTTAAAGGAAGAAAGAAAAAGAGCATGACATTCTCTGAACCTCATGTATTTTGGTACTCTGTGAAAATACGAGCAAATTCTGAGATTTGATCCAAAGCAAAACAAGGCCATGGGTTTCCTAGCAGCTGAAAGTGTATATTCTAGATGACATGCCCCAGTAACAAGTACAAATGAAGCACACATCACCAGCTTGGACACAGACTGCAAAAACAGGTGCTGCGTGCTTATTAAATGAGGACAATTGAAGGGTTTGCAAAGGTGTGAGTACATATCAGGACAGGATGAAGCCAAACCACTAATTGTAAATATTGTAAATAAGCCCAAGTGCTTATCCAGCAGAGGGAAAGGTAGGAATTGCATAGGAATGGGGATGGAAAAGCAGGTCATTCGTATTGTGAAAAAGACACATCTCTCTCAACTACTCCTCGTTTTTAGGAACATCCCTGAATTTGGCTGGGGCTTGATTTCAACAAGAGATCAACATGGCTCAGAGGCATAGTACCAGGCTGTCTTCCAGGACCGGATCTAGAAAGTAAAGCAATGTGCCAGTGAACATGTTGTCACTGAACATTTTCTAACACTGAGGATTATGGTGCCAGGGATGTGGCAAAACACAGTAGAGGGAGACTGTAAATGTTTTGATAGTCTCCATACATGGCATGGAATGATCACCTGATTCTTCTTCTGCAGAGGATTTTTTTTCTCCACACTTAATTGGTGAAAGAGAAAAATACAATCAGCTGCCCAAAAAAAGGAAAAAAAGAGAAGGAAGGGGAAAAAAGAAACACACACACAGGGTGCAATCCTAACCTGGAGTTAGGCCGGCACAGTTAGGCCAGCAAAGTTTGGCTAACACAAAGGCCACCATAAAGCGTATTTGGACCACTCTCAGGGAGGATGATGCACGCCTGTGTGCTGGCCTCTCTGACTCTGAGAGGGTCCAAACATCCTTCATGGCATCCCTTGTGCCAGCCAAACGTTACTGGCCTAACTGTGCCGGCCTAACTCCAAGTTAGACTTGCACTTACTCAGACACACACACACACACACACACACACACACACACACACACACACACTACAGCAATATTGCATTGATCAACATCAGAAGGAAAAGTTATAAAAATATAAATTTACATAGCATAAATCCAAAGCCAGTAAAAACACTGCGCAGGTATATCTAGAAACGGCTTCCAAATATTTAGACCTTAGGAATGTTGAGATATTTTTAAAGCCAAATAATAGAAACAGAATGATAGCTAGTTTATTTAATTTGCAAGAGTGAAGACTGATGTGAAGTTGTGGTAGAACTGGGGGACAAAGAGGTGCTGGGGGACAAACAAGGTCTTCCTACTTAGCTTATGAGCTTCCTCACAGCATCTGACTGGCCACTGCAGAAGTCGGGGTGGTGGTGAACCAGATGTACCTGTGGTGCGATATCACAGGGCTCCCTTTGCGTTCTTATCGACAACACAATTCACAAGTTAAACCACAGCATCTGGTTTGAATCAAATTGCTGCTTTTAACCTCGTGAGATTCCTTGTGCTTAGCTCCACAAACGTCATCAGAAGACCATGGTTGATGTGGCTGTCGTAGTACATCCTGAAACGTATGAATTATAAAACGCTGCAGTACAAACTCAATGCCATGGCTAATCTGTTAGGGGTGAGTGAGGTGTGAGGGACTTTGTACCTGTTCTCGCCCTCTCTGCATCTGACGCCTGGGAGCTCCCATCCACAGCCGCCTACCCTGTGGTACTTTCTCAGCCATGCTCATGAACAGGCAAGGGCGCCCAGTTAAACCCACACACACTTCAGAGGCATGGTACATCTCTCCATTATGTCAAGGCATCCATCCACCACACACTGGAAGGTTGTTTAACATATACTCTATATACTCATGTATAAGCCTAAAAATTTATGCCTGAAAATTGACCCTGAAAACATGAATTGATTTATACATGTGTCAATATGATTAATAAAGCTTCTAACAGCAACTGGGGGGGGGACTGGACTAAGAAAGAGATAGGGGGTAGAAAAAAGCAGAGCAGTTTTACTCATCAGTAATTGTTCTCAGGCACCAACAGACAGCAAGCAAAAAAAGGGTTGCCATTTTCCTTCTTCTCCAAACAGGCAGAGAAGTGAAGGTGCTTATGGGAATTGTAGTCGTTATGAGGGCTACTGCTATGGAGGTGCTATACTGTATTCCTCACAAAGTCTACAACTCCCATAAGCACCTTCATCTCTCTTCCTTCTTGTTTGGAGAATAGCTCCATTTCTGTGCTGCCTCAGAAGAAAGTGAAATGGCCCTGCTTTTTTGGTTGGCTAGCTGTTGCTGCCTCAGAACAATTACTTTTATTTTCAAAGAATTTCATCCCACCACCACCATCAAGTTTTACCATTGACTTATTCACAGATCATAACAAATCCTATCATTTTTGGCTAGCATCTTGCCTCAACTTATCTATGAGATTAACTTATATATGAGTATATATGCTAGTTTTAGCTTGTAGTTATAATTGAACTATAACTTTGGGGACTATGAGGTTGATATGGTTAAGCTATATCAGTCAAGGAAGCTGAGTGAACAAAGAGCAATCTGCGTAGGGTTGACAGATGAAGGCCTGGCAAGTGTATCCAGTGTATCCAGGCAGTTAGGATCAGATTCACACCCAATTCGGACATGTAGCAGGATGAGGTGGTTGACTTTTGTGGTGACAAATGTGGACTGTTCCATTGCAGGCTGCAGGTGGACCATAGCATTTTTAATTCTACAGTGGCAAACGCCTCTACTCTCAACCCCATAGACTTAGCCAATTCCCCATTCCAGAAGTCAGCAAGAGTTTCAGAAGAATTACCAATGCTAGTAGCAGGATACTTCCACAGAGGCTATTTAAAGCATATTTATCCTGACTTCCCCTTACATTGAAGGGACCCAAGGCTACACAAAAAGATGAAACAAGGAGAAGCTGAGTGATAAAATTAAATGAAGAAAACCAGATGAAGTAAAAAAGTTATTAACCTCCATTGGAAGCCTAACAGGGAGGGCAGGGCAGTTCTTAATGCAAGAGAGAGGGAGTTTCACAACTAGGGTACTGCCATAAGGCAGTCTTCCCTTCCTCTATTGCCCCCTTCAGCTAATGGTGACACATGCAGGAGGACGCCCTCAGATGATGGGAGGAGATAGTCCTCTTATGTGGGAGGACTATCCTCATACGAGTCTCCTCTTATGTGGGAGGAGATAGTCCCTCAGGTACCCAAGTCATCAAGAGGATCATATTAATATTGGCATTCATTCAAATCATGATCCTATTTGTGTACTGCGAGCAAAATTATTAAAATAGTCTCCATCGCCACGCCATGTCTTTATTCATGTTACTTTAGAAGTGAAAAACAATCCAGGCATCTCATCTTTTCCTTGTGTGCAAAACAGCTAAGTTCTGGCAAGATCTCCTTGCCAGATCAGAGCTGAAGATGACACAGCAGTTCATGTTTAGTAAGGTTTATTTGAATACACTTTTTAAGGTTCTGAGTTTTTGCAAAGACTGTGCCTTGGTCTAGCACGTCAGGGTTTTTTTTTCCAATATCTTGCAGAGTAGATGAGTTTTGTCAGTAGTCTCCCTCTGATGCAACACACTAACTCGCCTCTTGGAAGGCTTATATTAATTCCCATGAACATAGTGTAGGAATCCTCCATGAAGGTGAATCAGAATAAAAGCAAAGTCAACATTCAAGCAAAGCAAGACAGAAGCCTTCACATTATTTTTCTCCTGCTCCCCAAAGTAGAGTAGTTACAAGGTTTAACAGTGCAATCCTATGCCTGTCACTTAGAACTAAACCCTATTGAGTTAAAGTGGACTTTTCCAGGTAAGTGCATGTAGATTGCTGCCCAAGAGCTTCTAGGGCCAATCATGTGAAGCCAACAGGTTCTTTGAGGGAGACATCAACCCATGGTATTTAAAGATTAAATTTAGGAGTGCTGGATGGGTAGCAAATAGGAAGTGATGGAAGCTAAGCCTTCTCGATTGATGTTGAAAAATGCTGTATGATGGATCTATGTCATACTGTGTAGCTCAGCTGAGGTTGTAGCTCAATTGTGAATCTTTGGAGTAGAGCCATTCATAAGACAAAGCTAGGCCATATATCCCATTAATGTTATCCACAATTAGATAGGTGTGGAACATGACAGCACACAAATATGATCCCTATTCACTTACTAACATTGCGGGCTAATTGGACTGAAGACTGGGAAATAATCCTTTCTATGGGAGATCTGGACTGATAGAGTAATTTTTCCTCTAGACCATTATTTCTCAAAGGTGGCTTGAGAGCCAATTTCAGGTGGGTCGAGTAGCACCTAGTGCAGCCATCATTTAAAATATGGGACAATGGGATGCTGGAAAAGGGGAATGCTATGTGATTGTTTTGCTTTTTTCCTTTCTGATTCACTTTGCTATTGGAAATGGCTGAGAAATAATCCAATTTATAGCTGCATTTTCTGGAAAGCAGCAAACTCCGGTGTCACAATTATGGCATGCCCGGCCATCACTTCCGGTGGGTCCTGGACAGATTGCCATTCCAAAAAGTGGGTTCTCATTCTAAAACATTTGAGAACCAGTGCTCTAGTTGACTAACTAATGTTGTCTCATTTTAAAGCAAATGGCTAGAGATGAGCGGCCATTGTTAATGGAGAGGCAATATTTACATTACCAGCATTCTACAGCAGTGCTTCCCAAAGTGGTGGGTCACAACCCATCAGACAGGGAACCGCTTGTCACTGTCCTCTTAAATGGTGGGGAGGGGGAAGGCAGCAATGCGATCCCCAGGACTGCACCAATGCCAGGGACAGAAGCAGTGGTGTCATTCAAATGATTTAGGAACAGGAACTCACTTTTGAGTTCAAATTCAAATGTTGAAGAAAAAAAAAACCCCGGAAGCAGCCACGGAGCCCGTTAGGATCCGGAACGCCCGTTCTGGTCCGTTCCCCCTGAATGACATCACTGGACGGAAGGGGTTTTTTTAGTCTTACCTAAGGCAGTGCCAGCCTCCGCCAGGTGCAGGGAGCCCCACAGTGTCTCCACAATGCTCCCCAAGCAACAGAATAACTAAAAATAGTTATCGGAAGCCACTTCTGGTTTCACAATTGAAAACCGAAAGTGGCTTCCAATCGCTTGTAAACACCAATTGCTGTAAAACGGAGGTAGAGGTCCAATCTTTTTATACACTGATTCAGAGTTAAGTTGGCACTGTCAGGCCAGCAAAGTTTGACCCACACCCTAAGGTATGTTTGGACCACTCTGGGTCAGAGAGGCCAGCACACAGACATGCGCCATCCCCCCTGACTCCGAGAGCGGTCCAAGCACGCTTTACAGTGGCCCTTGTGCCAGTCAAACTTTGCTAGCTTAAATGTGCTGGCTTAATACCAGTTTAGGACTGTGCCCTCATTCTTCAGTGAGAGGGATGGAGGGGGGAGGGAGGGAGGGAGGGAGTCACTTTTCTCAGAGTGACCTGAAAATAGTAGTTCTCATTGACTGACTGACTGACTGACTGACTGACTGACTCATTTTTTTGTTTTAACTGCTTTTATGTCATGTGATTTTTGTTATCAGCAGGGAGTCCCAAAAGCAAACCGCAGCAGAATACAGGAGGATGACATGAAGACATCAAAAGAAGGTCTGCGGAAATTGCTAAAGAATTCCCAGTGTAGTCATGTCTCTGAATCTGCTGCTGAAAGGATTTGCTCATTTACAGTAATGCTTGGAACTTGGGCCACATGAAAAGAATAAACTGTGCACATGTCTGTTTTGCTAACCCCAGAGAAAACTTTGCAAGAGGAGATGACCAATTGAAGCCAGGCCAGGCCAATCAAGGTTGACACAATGTTCATTTATTAAACTTTCCAAGCTCCAAGATTTATTGTCAACTCTTGATGGGATCTGTTGTATAAAGGGGTCAACCAACATCAGAGGTGGCTCATTCCAAAGACGAGAGAAGTCATGTTCTAGAATTAAAGGGGGGAAAATGAACAAAGAACTTTATTTATTTATTTAAAAGGTTTCCATCCCGTCTATTTCTCCAGAAAGGAGCTTAGCTAGATACAAGTCAGGCCTACACTGAGTTTTTCTTTCGCCGCTCCTCCTTGGTAGGGAGGCCCTTTCAGAAGAGCAATTTCCAACTATACCCCTCAATTTGTGCACATGATTCACAAACCAACTCTGCAGCTCTTTGCTCAAAGAATAACATGTTGTGTGCCCTGGAAAATGCAACCCTTCGCCCAAGCAGCAGAACTGTTGACTCTGTCCTTGCTACGGGGGATGTGGCTGAGCCTCTGAATGCGCACTTGCCTGCATCCCGCCATGCCGGCCCCATGTGGTGAGTTTCCTCTTTAGGGCCCTTTAAAGCAGAACTCTTGGCCAACTGGGTCAGTGTCCAGAAGGGGGTTGTGACCCAAGCTCAGGTGGGTCACGGGAGTGCTGCTGCTGCTGTGTTGCTTTGTGGCTCCAACCTGCCTAGCTGGAAGGGTATCAAGGGCTAGGGCTCCCAGCTGAGGTAAACCCCATTGGAGACTTTGGTGGAGTTGGACTGGTTGAGCCCTCCAGTCCTTAGAAGTCTGACTTCGTTGCTCGGGATCCCTAACGTTCCGGGGTGGGGGTGGAGGTGGGGGCAGCAGGGCTGTGCTAGACAATTCAGGATGAAAAACTAGAGGCCCTTGGCTAGATCTGCAGACAGATGCAGTTGGGCTAAAGGAAAGCTGTGCCTTAGGGATGCACAACTTTCCCCTCCCCACTCCAGGAATTGCCTCCACCCTCCTTTGGAATCCAGTTCCTTGATTTGTATCTGTCACTCACAAAGATAAAGATCCTAATACATAATAGAAGCCTGCCGGTCATTGCATGCTGCAGGGTCTGTGTGCCCCTCAGGCTAAGTCACATTCTTGCTCACCCAGCTCTATTGCAGGTGCATGTCTTTCCCCTCCCGCACCCCATTCAAGCAATTTGGGGGGGGGGGCATCTCTCTATTTTTGGGCTCTGCTCAGAGAAATGAAGAGGAGTGAGCTCCCTCTCTCTCTCCCTCTCCCTCTCTCTCCCCCCCCCTCTCTCTCTCAGTGCTCCTGCAGTGTTGATGGGGAAATGTCCCAAGATCACTCTTCTTCCTTGGAGTGGTGAAATAAAGAGGAAGAATTGGGGAGATGCCTTCCTGTGGTACTGAGGATGGGGTGTCCAAGCAGCCTCCTTTCCTGCCCACATCATTACAGGCTTCTCAGAGGAAGCCCAATTGTGGATGGAAAGGTCAGGATAAGGCGGGTTGGTGCAGGCTGTTCAGCTGGGTGGCTCCTGCTGCTGTATGCACTGAAGGACAGCAGATATAGGCAGGTTGGGCCTCTACAAGTCCATGGGCCCTCAGCCAATATCTGACCTCTGACACTGCCCCTTTAAGAAATCAAAGAGATGTATTCAACAACAACCAGAGAGCCTAGAGGCAGTGGTTCCCAAACTGTGGGTCTGGAACCACCAGTGGATCTCAAAACAACGTTTAATGGGTCACTAAACTGACAGGGCAGATTAGGCTGTGTGCATCACACACCCTACTACCTGGGGAAGCACTGCTGCCCAATCACCATTATAGCCACAGAGGTTTGTGTGACTGGTAAAGTGAAACTTTTAAAAAGTGGAACTTGATGCTAAAAGAGCATCAGGAACCAGGTATTTCACATCCACTTTCTTGGGCCCACAACCTTGGCTTCCCTTTTTCTTTTTTTTTCTTTTTTTTTTTCTTTTGCCCCACTCTTTTTCTTTCTAGAGAAAGTTGT
>JAJKFI010023576.1:0-10804 GCA_029204185.1 Lerista edwardsae | reverse complement strand
ACACACACACACACACACACACACACACACACACACACACACACACAGAGGGAGAGAGAGATAGTAATAAAGACAGAGTAGGGCTAAGGGATGGTAGGGCTAAGTCTTTGTGCCATAGAAAAATGTTTTTTGTTTGCAACGTTTTATAGGAGCTTCAAAGCTGTGAACTGTGGTTCTATATTTTTTAAAATATTAGACAACAGTAGCTGTTATAATTTAATTAATATTATGTTCTTAGCTTTCTAGTCAACATCACCACCCTTAAAACTGCAGCAATCCCTGTAAAGCTGAAAAAATTATCCCACAAATTATACTGGTTGATTTAGCTTGCAATGCACATGTTTCATCTCATTAAATACAGTATAAAGGGATTTTTTACACCTACAATCAGAGACAAATAGTTTCAAACAGATAGGATAAATTGCCAATCTTAAATTGGAATTGAACTGCCTGAGAGTTTGATTCTAAGGCTGGTCTTATGAGATGATTTTCTTTTGTTATTGGTATTTTGGTTTGCATTATTTCTCATAGTAAGTGGAATAGGGTTCAGTTTCGGAACACTGGATCTTGTAAGATGTACAGACATCTCCCTGTATCCACAGCGCCAATGTTCACAGTTTTAATTATCCTTGGTTCAAAAATCCAGCCCATCACACAAATTACTTATTTGCTGGTGTTGGCAGCCTTCCTGGGTCTTGCTGCCTCTTTGCTGACTACAAAACGGAAGCAGGAAACATAGGAAATGAGGCAGAGGACTGAAAAGATCATGGCACATCACAGATTTAGGGCCCAACCCTATCCAATTTTCCAGAGCTGATGCAGCTGAACCAGTGGGGCGTGCACTGCATCCTGCAGTGGATAGGCAATCTCAGAGTCCTCCTCAAAGCAAGGGAACATTTGTTCCCTTTCATCAGAGCTGCATTACAGTTGCATAAGCGCTGGAAATTTGGATAGGATTGGGCCCTTAAGAGCTTTTAGTGTCACAGATACAGGAGGACTCCTGTATACTCATTGTTTATAGACATTTTTTTCAAATGTTGATGCCATGTCCTTAATTAATTTTCTAGTCTGGATGATGACTATGGACTACTTATAATTATAACTGAATCTGTCAAAGAATTGATGGAATACCAAAATACAGTAAAATTCCGGCTTCAGAATACATATGCCAGTCAAAACATATGCATGCATGCATTCACACATATTTACACAAAAGCGAACTGCAGTGTCAAAAAACATATTCATAAAACGTATGTCTGGGGTCAGATTTACATGATCCAGGGAGCTTCCTGCCCTGCAGTCACAAGGCCAATAACAGGTCCAGGTGGGGCTGGAAAGTCATGTCAAAGCACAGGTTGAATAGAGTGTGTTGAATAGAGTGTGCTGACCTGCTCAGCTAAAATGTGCAAAAGCCTTCCTGTCCCCTGGGAGAGGTGTCATAGAACCTAGAAGGTGATCAGGCTGGGTTGGTGGAACCAGGAAGAAAGGAGAGGTCTAAGGTCATGAGAATATAAGGAGTGGGCCAGGGATACAAAGGGGCTGGCTGAGGGCTGGCGTTGGCTGGAAGACAGACTCCAGAGCCCTGCAGGGCTGGAGAAGGCACTGTGGCTAAGGAGTACAGTGCAGTAATCCCCTCCCTGCCTCTCCTCTGAAGCCCAGGGAAGACACCCCAGGAGAGACAAACCAGGTAGGCATGTAAGCCCTACATAGTCTACTATCCCTGTACAGGTGGGGACCCCATTGGTGGGCAGGAGGTCAAGTGCCCCTTCTTCCTAGGGCCCCTAACAACATGTGACCTTTAAATGTGAACTCATACTAGATTCAGTGACTCAAACCACCCTGTGGTTACAGATTTCTCATGAAAATTATAGTTGAACACCAGATTTCATTAGTTTTTATGAAATGCATTATTAGATTTATAGTACGTGGCTGATTTCACTAATTTGTGCATACTCTACAATTTTTCTATGAAGATATTCAGTGAATGAATGAATGAATGAATGAATGAATATTAAGTATTAGGATTTTTATTTTTATAATCAGAAGTTTGGGAAGGTCCTGCGCAGATTTGACTTCCCACCTCTAGCATCTATCTCCATTTCACTTGATAAATATTATTTTTAAAGGCACCAGCCTATAATGATTTTCTTGTAGCAGAATTCAGGGTTCTTTTTAAGCTCAACCAGTGTCAAAATGCAAAAAGTAACGCACTTATAAAGAATGTCCAAGAATTTTTTTTAGATGCTCAATAATTCTAGGTGGCACAATCTCAAATCTGCAGCTGAAAGCTCAAACCTGAGCATGAAGTCAAAAGAATGAACTATCTATCCATAGCAGGCTGATCTGCGTGTTAATAGCAAAAGGCTGCTGGCACTGCAAGGTGTAAATAATAAATGCAAAAACAGACAGCTTCCGCGTCAAGCCACATCTGTCTCAGTTTTCGGCATGTATTCAAGAGTTCGTTGGCTTATTAGTTCCCATCTTGCCCTATTAGGAAAAAAGTGACATCCACTGTGAGCTGCAAGTTCATCTTCAGCCGAATCGCTGTGCAGTTTTAGAATCTTTCCGAAACCAAGGCCAAACTGTTGCTTTCAGCCTCCAAGGTACAGTTGCCGATGATACCACAGGCTATGCAGGACTAACAAAGGAGTTTGTTGTTCATGTCAAGGTAAGGAGAAAGACAATAAGGTGAGGTGTCATTAAGCCCTGCAATAACACAGATCGATATTATTTTGCAGTCTTAGTTAAACCTGTATTTGGGGTGCTGCTTCCAAAAAGGGCATCAGTTTTGCCCTGTCACGTCTAGTTTCTGAGATACGGCATAGCCTCATTAGCAAATGATACAAGCATCTTCCTTTTGAGGAAGTCTATGCCATGGCTTTCTCATGAGAGAGCTGCTTGGACCATACAAAACTATGCCGTATTTCCAAAATTAGCCATGATAGGCCAAAACTAATGCCAGTTTTGGAATCAGCATTCCCAATTCATATAAAATCACCATAATTTTTTTAAATTTTTTTTCTGACCCTCAGTTTTGCAGGCCAGTGTACTCTAATTAAACACGTCCCAAAAGGTGAACGTGAGATCTCCACCCACTAGGTGGAACTAAAGACTGCAATTGCAAGTCAGCACAGTGAACCTGTTCTCAAAAAAAAAATTCCATTTGTTGTTCACTGTGGTCTGGTATCATTTTGTCAGAATCATGCAAAAAACAAGTGAGATGTGTGAAAATATGTAGAAACTACTACATTCATAGTCTTCATTCCTATGCACACTAACCTAGAAGTAAACCCCACTGAACAGAGTGGGACTTATTTCTGAATCCATATGCATGTGCTGTTAAAATACTCTCATGAAGTGTAGCACAAGCGTTTATTTTGCTATGAGGGTGTAAGCTTCCCACTGCATTTACAGGCAGCAAAATAAATGCATGCTGCACCTTTCCTAAGGGATGATATCCACTAGTGTAGTTATATGTGGTTTAGTAGATAAGGAGGAACTGTAAATCAGAAAGTCACTAGTTCAAATTTTGCTTCTGCCATGAACTACCCAAGGCAAGCCATTGTTTCTCAGCCTCAATCTCTTCTTGAGTCTTCAATATGGGGCAGTAGAAATTACCTACCTCATTGGGTTGTTGTAGGATTGCTGAGAATGTGTGATGTGCTTCGAACACTCTGAAGTGCTACGTATATTATTCATATTATAGATTTTTTTCTTTATGGTGCTCATGATTCTATATGTGAAGTGACTCTTAAGAGTTGCAATATAAAAAATAAATGATGGAAAGGATTGTTATGCATGTAGCATTATGGTCAGTTCAAGCAGCTCAGCCAGGCAGATTATCTCTCAAAGATTATACTTGTCCTGGTGAAAACAACATATTCATCAAGCATAGATGACAAGGTACTTGGCTACTCTCTCTGAAACTTGTCCCTGTCCCCAGAATAATTATTCCCAGACATACAGCCCCTTTGGCTTCCAAAACTCCTTTTGAGATTTTGATTTGACTTCTACCATTTTGACTTTTATCATGATAACATTTTTTCTCCTTGAGAGCAAAACAAGTCCAAAATTCACTTAATAGTAAAATACATTCATGTGTTTTCTTTATTTTACAGTATTGTACTTGAACTAAACAATGTTTTGGGAGTCAAGAAGAGGGGTGGTTAGCTATTGAGGATATACTGGATATAATATACTTGTTTCAAGATAGTGAGTGATGGTATATTAGAAAATCAAAGAAGTCAATAATCTTATTTTATTTTAAATCAAATAAAAGGATGCTAACGTGTCCTTTGGACCTGGATACTTGGGAGAGAATTTTTGAATGTTGCCAGAGTGTATTTAAATTTTGCCTACTATTGGAAAAAATTAGTTAAAATATATATACAGTGCACCCTCACGAGATAGGTTGGAATGAGACCCTAATTTTTCCCCATTCTTGCTTGGAGAGGAAACATACACAAAAAACCCTCACCCCAGTGTTCTCCCAGCGTTCACCCCAGCAGCAGTGTTATTGCTGCTGTGGATTCCTTCCATGGCTGCACAGCAGCATGGCGGCGTCTTCAGACAGCCAGTAATGACATCAGACGTCATCACCACACTTCTGGGAAAGCCGAGCTCCAAGCTGCATTGAGCTCATTTTCACACTTAGGTGAACACTGTTCGCTCCTCCATAACTCTGGGTTCCATACAACCATTGGGGTGAGAGTTGGGGACCAATCCTATTGCTAGGCAGCACTGGTCTCCCACATGCTGCCCTGGCAACAGCCATCACAAATGGGAGAGGAACGGCACCAGTAGGGAGGCCCAGAGCCAGTCTGCGCTGGGCTTCAGCACTGGTATGACAACCGCCAGGAACCTCCAGCAGTAAGACCCCTTCTGAATGGCATGGAGGCTTTCCTGGATGGGTGTGTGTGGGGAGAGGATGTTTGGGGGGGAAGTGGCCTGGAGTAGTTCAGGCCCAGGAGGTGGTGGGGACATCAGCAAAGGCAGCCACTGCATCCTATCCCCCCTCCCAGGCATCAGATCCTTACACAAATCTTCTTAGTTCTGTGCCAGCTAAATAGCTGGCGAGATCCAAATAGATCCATAGGTGCTGCTGGGCCCCAACACAGGAAAAGAGAACCAATGTTTCCTTACTCTGAGGAGACCTCCGGCTGCCCCTTGGTCCCATGGGTGTAGCGGCAGTCATTTTGGCTGTACTGTGGGGTAGCAGCCTGCATAGGATTGGGCTGTTGATTGAGGTAACGCTCCTTAACAATGGTCCTTCAACTATGAAACCTTACTTCTCAAATAATTTGTATTCTCAACAAATAATCTCACTTCTCAACAAATCTGTATTGTTGTGTATACTCCATGCAATATACTTTTTCACAGAGGTCTGCAACCCATAGCCCCTGAGCTGGATCTTATCCATCACCTGAAATAATCCAGCCCGTAGCCTAATGTAGGTTAGAGGCACAAGATTTCTGCTAGGCAGAAAGGTCACACTGCCCTTCCATCATTTCCCCTAGAGAGGGCACCAATTCCCGGATCATTCTAGCCCAGGGGTCAGGGAACTTTTTTACCTTTTACCCCAAAATATATTTAGATATGCCGACGTTACCCCCTTGATTTGATTTTTAATACAGGTACTTACTAAAACTACCAGTGAAAGATAGGTGTCCTCTCAGGAGAGGCACTGTCCTGTCTCTCTCAATGGCGCAGCAACTAGTTGACTCTACTGAAGAAGCGGGCGGACTTGGAGGCGGGGCCCGGGGCATCACGCAGGGAAGCGTGTTATATACAAGGGCCTGATGCACTGCACGGCATCAGGTCCTTGTACACTACAGTACTGTAACACACACAGCCGGGCATGCGTATAGAACAGTGATGGTGAACCTTTTGGTCTTGGTATGTCAGAAATTTGGAAAATTCGTAACTCAGCTCTGCTGGTGTGTCAACCCCCCCCCCCCGCCAGAACAAAAGAAAAAAAATTACATATTGGAACCCATTGCTTTTTATTTAATTAATTAATGAGCTTAATTAATGCACAAGGCTTCTGTAGTACAAAGACCCTGGGGGGGGGGGGTTAAGCCCAATTTACTTAATATTGTAACAGATCTGCGGTTCCTCGGTGGAATTACTTGGGGGTGGGCTCAGCCCTTATTTCATTTGTACTGTAAGCCGCCAGCCACAAACTTCCCTCTGTAAAGCATGTATTATTTCCTGCCCTTTAAAATTCTCCTGCGCTTGATCAACACCTTCAGCCAGGAGCTGCCAATGACACTATTGCAGCACGGACTGAATACCAGACACAGATGGGGAAAACGATTGCACTCCGGAGGCGCACTTGGAAGCGCCAGGCAATCACCCAAACATTTCATCTGTTGCTGCAAATCAGAACGCTTGAACATCACGTGCAACAAAGCCTCGTCCTCAGCTCCCTGGTCTCAGACAGCGCTGTGCTGTGCCTCATCCTCTATACTTGATCCTCCTTCTCCTTTTGTGCTCGCTTAAAAACCCAGACAGAAGCCTTTACTCACCAGTTCAATGGCCAGACCCCCGCCTCCAACCAGCCGCCCCATCCCACGAGTGCACAATGCAGCGAGGCAGGCGGCACGCACTGCAGTCCTGCTATGGAACGCTCAGCCTCTCAGCCACCCCGGCCAGCCAATGAGGGCGCCAAAGGCCCTGCTAAATTCTCAGGCTGCTTCCTCATTGGCTACCCAATTAGCGTGGCTTGGCTGATCAGAGCACGGAGACATGCTGCAGGGCTTGTTGCCCGAGTTTAAAGAGAGAGACGGAGGCGCAGACAGCGGGCGCGCGGAGGAACAAGTCTTTGCAGGGAATCGCTTAGATTCATATGCATGCCCGGCTGTCATCCATTACCCCCAGGAATTTCATTTTTACCCCATTTGGGATAATTTACCCCTGTTCCCTGACTACTGTTCTAGCCCAGCAGCTAGATATACCTTTACTTTTTTTTCATAGTCTGTGTGTGGGCAGGAGGCTCCCCTTCCTCTGTGTGTGCATTAAAATATTAATTCATCCAGCTTAAGCCAGGAAGAACATCCCTAATTCATCGGTATGATCTTTATCCAGCTATATGTGTGGTCTGTCAATAAAAAACACACAAACAGCAAATTGCTATGTCCTGATTTGTAGATTCCAAGGATTGCAAAGTCACCTCCACTCAAAACTGAAGAGTGGGCAGAGTGAAAGGCCACATTATTTACAGTGAGTTCTCTTTGCTAATTCTTTGCTACACTCTCTTCGCAGGGAGTGTTCCATGACAGTGCCATAATTCTGCTCACTACCAGCTACTGCCAGTCTCTCTGCCTGAGGCCTGATGGGAGCTGCAGTGGAGCAGGAAATCAATCTGACGACTCTTACTGGAGAGTACATAAAGTCAGCTCTGGGGTCTGCATGTTTGAAAGTGTAAAAAATCCAAGGAGGTATCTGAGGATCAAGGATGACCACTGTGATGGAGCAGTAAGCACTTGTTCATACTTTCTCTGCAAATATGCCAATCCCTTGTTGTAGGAAGAAAACAATTTTAAAACATGTAAGCATGAAAAGTCTGACCAAGACTTGAGAATATTCAGATTTTTGTGTCCTTGTAAGCCACGGACTAAGTAAAGTATTACAGGTAATGATGCTAATGCTTATTATATTGTTATTTTGTCCCTACTTCATGGGTTTTCCTTACAGGATGCAGTTGATTAACTTTCATAATGATCAATCTCACCTCAGGTCAATGCCAACTGCTGATTACAGCTGGCCTATTTGCCTTTATTACACCTCAAGTATTGCACCTAATAAGTATCCTATATTTGTAGTAATGATGAGAATGCCACCTGATACATTGAAATGTCCATTGTAATGCTGCAATACACTATTGGTAAGATGGCGAAGCTCCCAAGCACTTAATAATAATGTCTTCAGAACAAGGATGGAATACAGCTGTAGGAGAATTAATTATGACAAGACAAGTATTATTGTTGGGAATCAATTGGATCAATTGTTGGATAAGTGTTATTGTTGGAAATCAATAAGAAACATTTTATGGTGAAGCTTGCATTAGGTTCTGTTCATTCACTCCTTGGTTTGTAGTTCAAATATACCAGCATCTCCAGGCCCGTTGTACTAATGGCCGAAGCTCCATGCATGGTGGACACTGTACCGTAACTGTGCTCGCTATCCACAGCTAGAGAGGAAACAGGAGCCCTCAGGCAAGATTTGCTCCCATGCTGACACACTCCATATCTCCCTGCTCTGCCCTCTCTGGGCGCAGTGCACAGGGAGAAGGAAGGGAGGGGTCAGAATACGGAACATCTTGGGGCCAGGGCTGCCACCTACTGGCGCACTCCAGTTCAGGCTGTCCCTGGGCACAGGGCTACTGTCTGTCCATGAGCTGAACCTAGATCAGGTAGCCCCAAAAGATGCCGGTAGGCCTTACTTTACATTTTTGTTTGTACAAAAATGTTTAATAACATCAGAGTTTGTTTGCTTTGAGTACTTTGCTGCATCTTCCGAAGTCCATGAAGAACCATGTGAAATGCCATGTATTTTTGTTTACATTTGGACTTATTTGGGAGCCTGAATCTCTCTCTCTCTCTCTCTCTCCCTCTCTCTCTCTCTCTCTCTCTCTCTCTCTCTCTCTCTCTCTCTCTTTTTGATGGAATGTGCTTGTGATTCCATGAATTTTCCTGAGTAAAAGTGTCAGCATGAATGAAATAGAATGCAATGAATAGTTATAAAAAGATGAATAGAGGTGTCACACTCTTTAGAGACTAGAAATATTCACAGTTCTTGCCCTTTGGAAGAATCTTGACAAATCGGGAGATTTGGCTGTGAAGTAAGTTAAACATTTCCTAAACTGCGAAATGAATCAGAATTTATCTAACTCAGGGCGCAATCCAACTTACGTCCTTGGGCCAATGTTAGCCTCTTGCGTCGGCCCAAAGGCAGTAGTGCTGGTGCGAGAATGTTGAACGGCTCTCTCGTGTCAGCGCTGATGCCATTGGGACAGTGCTAGCAGCAGTGTTGGCCCAAGGGTGCCGGCTGAAGGCTGTGTTGCGCCGCTCCTCCACCAGCCAAGCTGATAATTGGGCCCCCGATCTTCCTGTTTCTCAGAAGCAATGAGGTTAGCTGCAGAAATGGAGGCCAGCATACAACCACCATGACTGACTTGTCCTCAGTTCTCAAATATCCCATCTTCCTTCCTTCCCCCTTCTCAAGTGTTGTTGTCTGAAAACCTTACCGGCTGGCTTGTTGTGTCAGCTTTCTGTTGGCCTCACCACATTCCTGCTGCCCAACGGTCTCAAGTGAGCACCTCAGGGGGTCATCCTGTCAATTGGCTTTCCCAGTGGCTATGAGAGTACCACTTTGCCAAATCTGATTGAGCACAAAAGCATCAATACAAGCAGATAGATATTTCATCTCTGGTCATGGGCAATCAGTTGTACTTAGCAGCAGATGGGCGTATATGGGAATAATAATAATAATAATACATGTATTTATATACCGCCTTTCTTAAGATCACTAGATTTCTCTAGTGACTGAAACTCAAGGCGGTTTACATGGGCAGACTTTTATTCATAAACCCGAAGGTTTTTACAATTTACAGACATGTTCTATCTTCCAAGAACTACATACATACAGATCTTTCTCAGCTTTAATCAGCCGCAGTTTGCAAGGTCTGCCGCTCACGGAGACTTCCGGCAGTCCCGAGCTCACGACCTTGAGATCTTCAGCTGTTCTTCGGGCAAACGGAGGCATTAACCCTAAATCTTCTGCTAGGAATGCTTACCTAGCCAGCGTACTGGAACCCAAATGAGAATCATCCTGGATATGGTGCGTGTGTGTGTGTGTGTGTGTGTGTGTGTGTGTAATATCTGCATCTAGATATAGCTGTACACTTTCACATGAAGATCTGTCTTGCTGAATTGAGGCTTTCTCTCAATAGATTCAGAAATGAGACACATTCATGCTAATTTGCATTTTTTTTACAGGGCACAGGAGATGTGAATTGTCATTTCATAGTGGAGAAGAATTTAGAAACTGGGTCTGTAAGCCTAGAGTCTTCACGAAACAGAGGGATATATGTTGGCCTTCTGCCTGATGGACAGACCAAACCAGTTGTTCGTACTGGAGAAAGAAACGTTTGGTTTTATCCACAAGTTATCCAATGTATGTAATATTTTCATGTATGTTGTACATCCTTTCAATGTATGTAATACATCCAATGTAAACAGATTTTTCATATTCATAATCAGTATTTTCAGTTTCCCTATAAAGATGGGAAAAATATTGATAAAAAGAGGGTAAAGAGGCACAATATAAGGCACAAATTCATATACTAATGTTGCAGGTTATACTAGATTGCATTGCGGCATCTAAAAGATGATACTTGTGCTACTCATTCTTTGAATACATACAGACAATTTTTATGCTCTACTTCACCAGGTAAGAGGCTGAGCTACAGTATGTCATATCAGTAAAGCATCTCAATAAAAAAAGATCCAACACAGATTTGTGACTGCAACACTCAGCATGCAATTCTGAATGCCAGAGCTTGTTCCTGGGGTGGGGATGCTAAATTTTCCAGGAGCTTGAGCTTCTATGTAAAGCAGCCCCTCACCTTCAAAGCCATTCATGGCTCAGACAGCTGGCTCCGAGGCTTTGTTCTCTGAGCCATGAATGGTTCTGAAGGTGCGGGGAAGGGACTGTTTTACACAGGAGCGCAGGCTCCTGCAAAACGTAGCTCTTTGCCCCCCCATAGGAACACCACTGCTGAACACAAATTAGAGACTTAGTA
>JAJKFI010023575.1:0-10803 GCA_029204185.1 Lerista edwardsae | reverse complement strand
ACACACACACACACACACACACACACACACACACACACACACACACAGAGGGAGAGAGAGATAGTAATAAAGACAGAGTAGGGCTAAGGGATGGTAGGGCTAAGTCTTTGTGCCATAGAAAAAATGTTTTTTGTTTGCAACGTTTTATAGGAGCTTCAAAGCTGTGAACTGTGGTTCTATATTTTTTAAAATATTAGACAACAGTAGCTGTTATAATTTAATTAATATTATGTTCTTAGCTTTCTAGTCAACATCACCACCCTTAAAACTGCAGCAATCCCTGTAAAGCTGAAAAAATTATCCCACAAATTATACTGGTTGATTTAGCTTGCAATGCACATGTTTCATCTCATTAAATACAGTATAAAGGGATTTTTTACACCTACAATCAGAGACAAATAGTTTCAAACAGATAGGATAAATTGCCAATCTTAAATTGGAATTGAACTGCCTGAGAGTTTGATTCTAAGGCTGGTCTTATGAGATGATTTTCTTTTGTTATTGGTATTTTGGTTTGCATTATTTCTCATAGTAAGTGGAATAGGGTTCAGTTTCGGAACACTGGATCTTGTAAGATGTACAGACATCTCCCTGTATCCACAGCGCCAATGTTCACAGTTTTAATTATCCTTGGTTCAAAAATCCAGCCCATCACACAAATTACTTATTTGCTGGTGTTGGCAGCCTTCCTGGGTCTTGCTGCCTCTTTGCTGACTACAAAACGGAAGCAGGAAACATAGGAAATGAGGCAGAGGACTGAAAAGATCATGGCACATCACAGATTTAGGGCCCAACCCTATCCAATTTTCCAGAGCTGATGCAGCTGAACCAGTGGGGCGTGCACTGCATCCTGCAGTGGATAGGCAATCTCAGAGTCCTCCTCAAAGCAAGGGAACATTTGTTCCCTTTCATCAGAGCTGCATTACAGTTGCATAAGCGCTGGAAATTTGGATAGGATTGGGCCCTTAAGAGCTTTTAGTGTCACAGATACAGGAGGACTCCTGTATACTCATTGTTTATAGACATTTTTTTCAAATGTTGATGCCATGTCCTTAATTAATTTTCTAGTCTGGATGATGACTATGGACTACTTATAATTATAACTGAATCTGTCAAAGAATTGATGGAATACCAAAATACAGTAAAATTCCGGCTTCAGAATACATATGCCAGTCAAAACATATGCATGCATGCATTCACACATATTTACACAAAAGCGAACTGCAGTGTCAAAAAACATATTCATAAAACGTATGTCTGGGGTCAGATTTACATGATCCAGGGAGCTTCCTGCCCTGCAGTCACAAGGCCAATAACAGGTCCAGGTGGGGCTGGAAAGTCATGTCAAAGCACAGGTTGAATAGAGTGTGTTGAATAGAGTGTGCTGACCTGCTCAGCTAAAATGTGCAAAAGCCTTCCTGTCCCCTGGGAGAGGTGTCATAGAACCTAGAAGGTGATCAGGCTGGGTTGGTGGAACCAGGAAGAAAGGAGAGGTCTAAGGTCATGAGAATATAAGGAGTGGGCCAGGGATACAAAGGGGCTGGCTGAGGGCTGGCGTTGGCTGGAAGACAGACTCCAGAGCCCTGCAGGGCTGGAGAAGGCACTGTGGCTAAGGAGTACAGTGCAGTAATCCCCTCCCTGCCTCTCCTCTGAAGCCCAGGGAAGACACCCCAGGAGAGACAAACCAGGTAGGCATGTAAGCCCTACATAGTCTACTATCCCTGTACAGGTGGGGACCCCATTGGTGGGCAGGAGGTCAAGTGCCCCTTCTTCCTAGGGCCCCTAACAACATGTGACCTTTAAATGTGAACTCATACTAGATTCAGTGACTCAAACCACCCTGTGGTTACAGATTTCTCATGAAAATTATAGTTGAACACCAGATTTCATTAGTTTTTATGAAATGCATTATTAGATTTATAGTACGTGGCTGATTTCACTAATTTGTGCATACTCTACAATTTTTCTATGAAGATATTCAGTGAATGAATGAATGAATGAATGAATGAATATTAAGTATTAGGATTTTTATTTTTATAATCAGAAGTTTGGGAAGGTCCTGCGCAGATTTGACTTCCCACCTCTAGCATCTATCTCCATTTCACTTGATAAATATTATTTTTAAAGGCACCAGCCTATAATGATTTTCTTGTAGCAGAATTCAGGGTTCTTTTTAAGCTCAACCAGTGTCAAAATGCAAAAAGTAACGCACTTATAAAGAATGTCCAAGAATTTTTTTTAGATGCTCAATAATTCTAGGTGGCACAATCTCAAATCTGCAGCTGAAAGCTCAAACCTGAGCATGAAGTCAAAAGAATGAACTATCTATCCATAGCAGGCTGATCTGCGTGTTAATAGCAAAAGGCTGCTGGCACTGCAAGGTGTAAATAATAAATGCAAAAACAGACAGCTTCCGCGTCAAGCCACATCTGTCTCAGTTTTCGGCATGTATTCAAGAGTTCGTTGGCTTATTAGTTCCCATCTTGCCCTATTAGGAAAAAAGTGACATCCACTGTGAGCTGCAAGTTCATCTTCAGCCGAATCGCTGTGCAGTTTTAGAATCTTTCCGAAACCAAGGCCAAACTGTTGCTTTCAGCCTCCAAGGTACAGTTGCCGATGATACCACAGGCTATGCAGGACTAACAAAGGAGTTTGTTGTTCATGTCAAGGTAAGGAGAAAGACAATAAGGTGAGGTGTCATTAAGCCCTGCAATAACACAGATCGATATTATTTTGCAGTCTTAGTTAAACCTGTATTTGGGGTGCTGCTTCCAAAAAGGGCATCAGTTTTGCCCTGTCACGTCTAGTTTCTGAGATACGGCATAGCCTCATTAGCAAATGATACAAGCATCTTCCTTTTGAGGAAGTCTATGCCATGGCTTTCTCATGAGAGAGCTGCTTGGACCATACAAAACTATGCCGTATTTCCAAAATTAGCCATGATAGGCCAAAACTAATGCCAGTTTTGGAATCAGCATTCCCAATTCATATAAAATCACCATAATTTTTTTAAATTTTTTTTCTGACCCTCAGTTTTGCAGGCCAGTGTACTCTAATTAAACACGTCCCAAAAGGTGAACGTGAGATCTCCACCCACTAGGTGGAACTAAAGACTGCAATTGCAAGTCAGCACAGTGAACCTGTTCTCAAAAAAAAAATTCCATTTGTTGTTCACTGTGGTCTGGTATCATTTTGTCAGAATCATGCAAAAAACAAGTGAGATGTGTGAAAATATGTAGAAACTACTACATTCATAGTCTTCATTCCTATGCACACTAACCTAGAAGTAAACCCCACTGAACAGAGTGGGACTTATTTCTGAATCCATATGCATGTGCTGTTAAAATACTCTCATGAAGTGTAGCACAAGCGTTTATTTTGCTATGAGGGTGTAAGCTTCCCACTGCATTTACAGGCAGCAAAATAAATGCATGCTGCACCTTTCCTAAGGGATGATATCCACTAGTGTAGTTATATGTGGTTTAGTAGATAAGGAGGAACTGTAAATCAGAAAGTCACTAGTTCAAATTTTGCTTCTGCCATGAACTACCCAAGGCAAGCCATTGTTTCTCAGCCTCAATCTCTTCTTGAGTCTTCAATATGGGGCAGTAGAAATTACCTACCTCATTGGGTTGTTGTAGGATTGCTGAGAATGTGTGATGTGCTTCGAACACTCTGAAGTGCTACGTATATTATTCATATTATAGATTTTTTTCTTTATGGTGCTCATGATTCTATATGTGAAGTGACTCTTAAGAGTTGCAATATAAAAAATAAATGATGGAAAGGATTGTTATGCATGTAGCATTATGGTCAGTTCAAGCAGCTCAGCCAGGCAGATTATCTCTCAAAGATTATACTTGTCCTGGTGAAAACAACATATTCATCAAGCATAGATGACAAGGTACTTGGCTACTCTCTCTGAAACTTGTCCCTGTCCCCAGAATAATTATTCCCAGACATACAGCCCCTTTGGCTTCCAAAACTCCTTTTGAGATTTTGATTTGACTTCTACCATTTTGACTTTTATCATGATAACATTTTTTCTCCTTGAGAGCAAAACAAGTCCAAAATTCACTTAATAGTAAAATACATTCATGTGTTTTCTTTATTTTACAGTATTGTACTTGAACTAAACAATGTTTTGGGAGTCAAGAAGAGGGGTGGTTAGCTATTGAGGATATACTGGATATAATATACTTGTTTCAAGATAGTGAGTGATGGTATATTAGAAAATCAAAGAAGTCAATAATCTTATTTTATTTTAAATCAAATAAAAGGATGCTAACGTGTCCTTTGGACCTGGATACTTGGGAGAGAATTTTTGAATGTTGCCAGAGTGTATTTAAATTTTGCCTACTATTGGAAAAAATTAGTTAAAATATATATACAGTGCACCCTCACGAGATAGGTTGGAATGAGACCCTAATTTTTCCCCATTCTTGCTTGGAGAGGAAACATACACAAAAAACCCTCACCCCAGTGTTCTCCCAGCGTTCACCCCAGCAGCAGTGTTATTGCTGCTGTGGATTCCTTCCATGGCTGCACAGCAGCATGGCGGCGTCTTCAGACAGCCAGTAATGACATCAGACGTCATCACCACACTTCTGGGAAAGCCGAGCTCCAAGCTGCATTGAGCTCATTTTCACACTTAGGTGAACACTGTTCGCTCCTCCATAACTCTGGGTTCCATACAACCATTGGGGTGAGAGTTGGGGACCAATCCTATTGCTAGGCAGCACTGGTCTCCCACATGCTGCCCTGGCAACAGCCATCACAAATGGGAGAGGAACGGCACCAGTAGGGAGGCCCAGAGCCAGTCTGCGCTGGGCTTCAGCACTGGTATGACAACCGCCAGGAACCTCCAGCAGTAAGACCCCTTCTGAATGGCATGGAGGCTTTCCTGGATGGGTGTGTGTGGGGAGAGGATGTTTGGGGGGGAAGTGGCCTGGAGTAGTTCAGGCCCAGGAGGTGGTGGGGACATCAGCAAAGGCAGCCACTGCATCCTATCCCCCCTCCCAGGCATCAGATCCTTACACAAATCTTCTTAGTTCTGTGCCAGCTAAATAGCTGGCGAGATCCAAATAGATCCATAGGTGCTGCTGGGCCCCAACACAGGAAAAGAGAACCAATGTTTCCTTACTCTGAGGAGACCTCCGGCTGCCCCTTGGTCCCATGGGTGTAGCGGCAGTCATTTTGGCTGTACTGTGGGGTAGCAGCCTGCATAGGATTGGGCTGTTGATTGAGGTAACGCTCCTTAACAATGGTCCTTCAACTATGAAACCTTACTTCTCAAATAATTTGTATTCTCAACAAATAATCTCACTTCTCAACAAATCTGTATTGTTGTGTATACTCCATGCAATATACTTTTTCACAGAGGTCTGCAACCCATAGCCCCTGAGCTGGATCTTATCCATCACCTGAAATAATCCAGCCCGTAGCCTAATGTAGGTTAGAGGCACAAGATTTCTGCTAGGCAGAAAGGTCACACTGCCCTTCCATCATTTCCCCTAGAGAGGGCACCAATTCCCGGATCATTCTAGCCCAGGGGTCAGGGAACTTTTTTACCTTTTACCCCAAAATATATTTAGATATGCCGACGTTACCCCCTTGATTTGATTTTTAATACAGGTACTTACTAAAACTACCAGTGAAAGATAGGTGTCCTCTCAGGAGAGGCACTGTCCTGTCTCTCTCAATGGCGCAGCAACTAGTTGACTCTACTGAAGAAGCGGGCGGACTTGGAGGCGGGGCCCGGGGCATCACGCAGGGAAGCGTGTTATATACAAGGGCCTGATGCACTGCACGGCATCAGGTCCTTGTACACTACAGTACTGTAACACACACAGCCGGGCATGCGTATAGAACAGTGATGGTGAACCTTTTGGTCTTGGTATGTCAGAAATTTGGAAAATTCGTAACTCAGCTCTGCTGGTGTGTCAACCCCCCCCCCCCCGCCAGAACAAAAGAAAAAAAATTACATATTGGAACCCATTGCTTTTTATTTAATTAATTAATGAGCTTAATTAATGCACAAGGCTTCTGTAGTACAAAGACCCTGGGGGGGGGGGGTTAAGCCCAATTTACTTAATATTGTAACAGATCTGCGGTTCCTCGGTGGAATTACTTGGGGGTGGGCTCAGCCCTTATTTCATTTGTACTGTAAGCCGCCAGCCACAAACTTCCCTCTGTAAAGCATGTATTATTTCCTGCCCTTTAAAATTCTCCTGCGCTTGATCAACACCTTCAGCCAGGAGCTGCCAATGACACTATTGCAGCACGGACTGAATACCAGACACAGATGGGGAAAACGATTGCACTCCGGAGGCGCACTTGGAAGCGCCAGGCAATCACCCAAACATTTCATCTGTTGCTGCAAATCAGAACGCTTGAACATCACGTGCAACAAAGCCTCGTCCTCAGCTCCCTGGTCTCAGACAGCGCTGTGCTGTGCCTCATCCTCTATACTTGATCCTCCTTCTCCTTTTGTGCTCGCTTAAAAACCCAGACAGAAGCCTTTACTCACCAGTTCAATGGCCAGACCCCCGCCTCCAACCAGCCGCCCCATCCCACGAGTGCACAATGCAGCGAGGCAGGCGGCACGCACTGCAGTCCTGCTATGGAACGCTCAGCCTCTCAGCCACCCCGGCCAGCCAATGAGGGCGCCAAAGGCCCTGCTAAATTCTCAGGCTGCTTCCTCATTGGCTACCCAATTAGCGTGGCTTGGCTGATCAGAGCACGGAGACATGCTGCAGGGCTTGTTGCCCGAGTTTAAAGAGAGAGACGGAGGCGCAGACAGCGGGCGCGCGGAGGAACAAGTCTTTGCAGGGAATCGCTTAGATTCATATGCATGCCCGGCTGTCATCCATTACCCCCAGGAATTTCATTTTTACCCCATTTGGGATAATTTACCCCTGTTCCCTGACTACTGTTCTAGCCCAGCAGCTAGATATACCTTTACTTTTTTTTCATAGTCTGTGTGTGGGCAGGAGGCTCCCCTTCCTCTGTGTGTGCATTAAAATATTAATTCATCCAGCTTAAGCCAGGAAGAACATCCCTAATTCATCGGTATGATCTTTATCCAGCTATATGTGTGGTCTGTCAATAAAAAACACACAAACAGCAAATTGCTATGTCCTGATTTGTAGATTCCAAGGATTGCAAAGTCACCTCCACTCAAAACTGAAGAGTGGGCAGAGTGAAAGGCCACATTATTTACAGTGAGTTCTCTTTGCTAATTCTTTGCTACACTCTCTTCGCAGGGAGTGTTCCATGACAGTGCCATAATTCTGCTCACTACCAGCTACTGCCAGTCTCTCTGCCTGAGGCCTGATGGGAGCTGCAGTGGAGCAGGAAATCAATCTGACGACTCTTACTGGAGAGTACATAAAGTCAGCTCTGGGGTCTGCATGTTTGAAAGTGTAAAAAATCCAAGGAGGTATCTGAGGATCAAGGATGACCACTGTGATGGAGCAGTAAGCACTTGTTCATACTTTCTCTGCAAATATGCCAATCCCTTGTTGTAGGAAGAAAACAATTTTAAAACATGTAAGCATGAAAAGTCTGACCAAGACTTGAGAATATTCAGATTTTTGTGTCCTTGTAAGCCACGGACTAAGTAAAGTATTACAGGTAATGATGCTAATGCTTATTATATTGTTATTTTGTCCCTACTTCATGGGTTTTCCTTACAGGATGCAGTTGATTAACTTTCATAATGATCAATCTCACCTCAGGTCAATGCCAACTGCTGATTACAGCTGGCCTATTTGCCTTTATTACACCTCAAGTATTGCACCTAATAAGTATCCTATATTTGTAGTAATGATGAGAATGCCACCTGATACATTGAAATGTCCATTGTAATGCTGCAATACACTATTGGTAAGATGGCGAAGCTCCCAAGCACTTAATAATAATGTCTTCAGAACAAGGATGGACTACAGCTGTAGGAGAATTAATTATGACAAGACAAGTATTATTGTTGGGAATCAATTGGATCAATTGTTGGATAAGTGTTATTGTTGGAAATCAATAAGAAACATTTTATGGTGAAGCTTGCATTAGGTTCTGTTCATTCACTCCTTGGTTTGTAGTTCAAATATACCAGCATCTCCAGGCCCGTTGTACTAATGGCCGAAGCTCCATGCATGGTGGACACTGTACCGTAACTGTGCTCGCTATCCACAGCTAGAGAGGAAACAGGAGCCCTCAGGCAAGATTTGCTCCCATGCTGACACACTCCATATCTCCCTGCTCTGCCCTCTCTGGGCGCAGTGCACAGGGAGAAGGAAGGGAGGGGTCAGAATACGGAACATCTTGGGGCCAGGGCTGCCACCTACTGGCGCACTCCAGTTCAGGCTGTCCCTGGGCACAGGGCTACTGTCTGTCCATGAGCTGAACCTAGATCAGGTAGCCCCAAAAGATGCCGGTAGGCCTTACTTTACATTTTTGTTTGTACAAAAATGTTTAATAACATCAGAGTTTGTTTGCTTTGAGTACTTTGCTGCATCTTCCGAAGTCCATGAAGAACCATGTGAAATGCCATGTATTTTTGTTTACATTTGGACTTATTTGGGAGCCTGAATCTCTCTCTCTCTCTCTCTCTCCCTCTCTCTCTCTCTCTCTCTCTCTCTCTCTCTCTCTCTCTCTCTTTTTGATGGAATGTGCTTGTGATTCCATGAATTTTCCTGAGTAAAAGTGTCAGCATGAATGAAATAGAATGCAATGAATAGTTATAAAAAGATGAATAGAGGTGTCACACTCTTTAGAGACTAGAAATATTCACAGTTCTTGCCCTTTGGAAGAATCTTGACAAATCGGGAGATTTGGCTGTGAAGTAAGTTAAACATTTCCTAAACTGCGAAATGAATCAGAATTTATCTAACTCAGGGCGCAATCCAACTTACGTCCTTGGGCCAATGTTAGCCTCTTGCGTCGGCCCAAAGGCAGTAGTGCTGGTGCGAGAATGTTGAACGGCTCTCTCGTGTCAGCGCTGATGCCATTGGGACAGTGCTAGCAGCAGTGTTGGCCCAAGGGTGCCGGCTGAAGGCTGTGTTGCGCCGCTCCTCCACCAGCCAAGCTGATAATTGGGCCCCCGATCTTCCTGTTTCTCAGAAGCAATGAGGTTAGCTGCAGAAATGGAGGCCAGCATACAACCACCATGACTGACTTGTCCTCAGTTCTCAAATATCCCATCTTCCTTCCTTCCCCCTTCTCAAGTGTTGTTGTCTGAAAACCTTACCGGCTGGCTTGTTGTGTCAGCTTTCTGTTGGCCTCACCACATTCCTGCTGCCCAACGGTCTCAAGTGAGCACCTCAGGGGGTCATCCTGTCAATTGGCTTTCCCAGTGGCTATGAGAGTACCACTTTGCCAAATCTGATTGAGCACAAAAGCATCAATACAAGCAGATAGATATTTCATCTCTGGTCATGGGCAATCAGTTGTACTTAGCAGCAGATGGGCGTATATGGGAATAATAATAATAATAATACATGTATTTATATACCGCCTTTCTTAAGATCACTAGATTTCTCTAGTGACTGAAACTCAAGGCGGTTTACATGGGCAGACTTTTATTCATAAACCCGAAGGTTTTTACAATTTACAGACATGTTCTATCTTCCAAGAACTACATACATACAGATCTTTCTCAGCTTTAATCAGCCGCAGTTTGCAAGGTCTGCCGCTCACGGAGACTTCCGGCAGTCCCGAGCTCACGACCTTGAGATCTTCAGCTGTTCTTCGGGCAAACGGAGGCATTAACCCTAAATCTTCTGCTAGGAATGCTTACCTAGCCAGCGTACTGGAACCCAAATGAGAATCATCCTGGATATGGTGCGTGTGTGTGTGTGTGTGTGTGTGTGTGTGTAATATCTGCATCTAGATATAGCTGTACACTTTCACATGAAGATCTGTCTTGCTGAATTGAGGCTTTCTCTCAATAGATTCAGAAATGAGACACATTCATGCTAATTTGCATTTTTTTTACAGGGCACAGGAGATGTGAATTGTCATTTCATAGTGGAGAAGAATTTAGAAACTGGGTCTGTAAGCCTAGAGTCTTCACGAAACAGAGGGATATATGTTGGCCTTCTGCCTGATGGACAGACCAAACCAGTTGTTCGTACTGGAGAAAGAAACGTTTGGTTTTATCCACAAGTTATCCAATGTATGTAATATTTTCATGTATGTTGTACATCCTTTCAATGTATGTAATACATCCAATGTAAACAGATTTTTCATATTCATAATCAGTATTTTCAGTTTCCCTATAAAGATGGGAAAAATATTGATAAAAAGAGGGTAAAGAGGCACAATATAAGGCACAAATTCATATACTAATGTTGCAGGTTATACTAGATTGCATTGCGGCATCTAAAAGATGATACTTGTGCTACTCATTCTTTGAATACATACAGACAATTTTTATGCTCTACTTCACCAGGTAAGAGGCTGAGCTACAGTATGTCATATCAGTAAAGCATCTCAATAAAAAAAGATCCAACACAGATTTGTGACTGCAACACTCAGCATGCAATTCTGAATGCCAGAGCTTGTTCCTGGGGTGGGGATGCTAAATTTTCCAGGAGCTTGAGCTTCTATGTAAAGCAGCCCCTCACCTTCAATGCCATTCATGGCTCAGACAGCTGGCTCCGAGGCTTTGTTCTCTGAGCCATGAATGGTTCTGAAGGTGCGGGGAAGGGACTGTTTTACACAGGAGCGCAGGCTCCTGCAAAACGTAGCTCTTTGCCCCCCCCATAGGAACACCACTGCTGAACACAAATTAGAGACTTAGTA
>JAJKFI010023564.1:0-17348 GCA_029204185.1 Lerista edwardsae | reverse complement strand
GAGAGAGAGAGAGAGAGAGAGAGAGAGAGAGAGAGAGAGAGAGAGAGGATGGATGGATGGATGGATGGATGGATGGATGGATGGATGGCACATCAGGAAGGTAAAGTCAGATTGAGAGCACAATCCTAACCTGGAGTTAGGCCAGCACAGTTAGGCCAACAAAATTTGGCTGGCACATGGGCCACTGTAAAGCGCATTTAGACCACTCTCTGAGTCATGGAGGATGGTGCATGTCTGTGTACTGGCCTCTTTGAGACTGGTCCAAACATACTTTATGGTGTCCCTTGTGCTGGCCAAACTTCGTTGGCCTAACTGCGCTGGCCTGACTCCAGGTTAGGATTGTACCCTGAATCCATTACTATAGCCGGCTAGATATTTATGTAATGTGCAAGAGAAGGAGGACTAATTTTAGATGAGGATACATTCAGACATGCACTGTCAACCCTGCAGTGTGTAGTATAGTTGGTAAAAGTTTGACCACTTGGTGAATCTGTACACTGTTCCTTACTCAGGATGATTATATGTTTCAGCTTCAGCCCCAAACTCTTGACATTCATGCCTGTACGGGAAAATAGCATCCTTTCACTAGTTCATCAACCTGAGGGCTTCTTCACAGAAAGGCAGACAATAGGGATATCAGTACTGAAAACCTGAAAAGAACAGAACATGAAGGTGAAGAAAATGACTTTTTTTTTATGGTATCTTTGTTCATGTTTTCAGCAATCCTGTTTTTCAGGCTCTGTCCTTAATTAAAATCCTTAAAAATAAAGTCAGTGCCTGAAGAGTTCTTAAGATGTTCCAAGTACTTTTTTTCTGAAAGCTATTCCAGAAAATACCAAATCACCAGAGAAGCAAAGTCTGACTTTTAGCATCACAAATGATCAAGTCAGGCTGATAATATGTTTCAGTATCAGGCAGGATTCGGGCACCTTCTAATATATTTTTAAGAACATTTTCTTACATGATAATCAAAAATAATTAAGGATTAGTTGTGGTGGAAGACTAGGTCTCAGTTTTAGCTTGAATTGCAAATGCTTTGGAATTCCACTTTGCTTGAAGATGATTGGGACATAATTCTTAGTTACTCTTTATATTTCTTCTAAACTCTATTCACTCTCTCTCACACACACCCCAATTTTGTGATAAACAAGCTCTGTCAACTATGGATGTAACCAAATAACCTTCTCCATTTATCATACTAATTCGGTTTAATGAGCAGAGGCCTGAAGCTGGAAGAGTTGTTGTCTACTCAGTACATTATTGGAGTGTAGCTCCTTAAGGTAATTAGTACAGTCTGCAATTATTAGGTCTGTTAGGTACTGTATTTATCATAAAGATTTAGTGCTACGAAAACTCTCCTTCCTGAAATGGTTCTACTGTTCAATGTGAGCTACAGTTTTAAATCTCAATATATCCAGGGTGTTAATAAATGTAGTATTAAAGATCTTTTCTTTCATGCTGCACTTAATCAAGGAGATCTGATTTATTGGCACATGGGTCTGTTTTATGGACTTTAAAAAATGTTTGATTAGAAGCAACTTAATGGCAAATGGCGCCCTTGTCTAGGGATCAGCAAACAGAGCCTGCAGAGCCAAATCTGGGCCTCTGAGCAGCATCAGTTTTCCCGCCCACTTTCAACTGCCAATCAAAAGGCTAAGAAGTTGTATATGTAAAGAGTGGTGGTGGTTGCAACAAGACTAAAAATGGGGAGCCCAATCCTAGCAGGGCTGCCTGTCCTGCAGTACAGCTATGCCAAAATGGTTGCTGCTGTAGCCCATGAGGTCAGGGAGGCAGTCGAATATTTGTTACCTTACCTCATGTTGAGCCCCAGTCTGTCCAATGGAGTTGGATCAAGCCATAAACGTTTTAGGTGGGGTGGAATCTGGCCCACTATCTTTGCAACTTTGAAGGGGCCACTGGTGAATTACAGGTGGTCAAACACATGCTTTGCATACAGATTGTCACCGTTTCAGCCCAGTGGTGAAGCTAAGGGGGTGCAGGGGGTAGCAATTGCATCAGGAACAAGCTTCAGGGGGGCCCCAACAAGCTTGTCACTAGTGGCCAAAATTGTGAAAACCTTGGTATGTATGAGTAATACCAGCATGTTATGTATCCTGGCAATGGTAATTTAATGCTGAATGCATTAAATTGTTGGAATATCTGTATTCTATAAAAAGTTATGACCAATTAACCAGAAAATATTTATTTATTTAATAAATTACATTTGATTTCACTGGGGGGCAGAAGAGCTACAAAGTCTTCTTTGCCCCGAGTAGCAGATGCCTTAGGTATGCCACTGGTTCAGACTTTGGCCTCTCCAGATAGACCTGGGAAAGACCTCCCACCTGAAAACCTGGAAAGCCACTGCCAGTCAATATAGACAAAACTGGGCTAGATGGACCAATGATCTGACTTGATGTAAGATGGCTTGATACTCCATTTGGTAATATAGTTGATGACTTTGGTCCTATAAACTACTTTAAGCAGGTTATCATTTGCTTTGTTAAAAAGCCTGCATTTCTATTTATAGCAAAGCCTTTGGAAAAGAATTGCACAGAAAGCAAGAGAAGAGCACAATCCGGCCTTCAGATCTGCACAACTGATATTATATCCTCTCATCTCCCCAAGGGAGAAATGTATTTATAGGAAGAGCAGAGTATCCGAGCTGAGCTCTGCTCTGTGGATGTGAGAAACAACTTTCTTCCCTAGATGCCATCAACCACCTGCTTGCCCTAAAATAAAGACTTTCCCACAACCACTCAGCTCAAACGGCTTTCCCCGGTTATCAGAAAAGGCAAACAGGCTCTTCATTTGTTAAGCTATATAGCTAGTGTGCAGTGGCAGGCTTGGGGTTAGGGGACCAAGTACCAATTTCCTGCTCAGTTCTAATGCACATTGACTACCCTTGGGCAAATTGTAACCTAGCTAAATGTCCTGTGTTATGTGAAATGTAAGGGGCCATTTCAGAGGGGAAGCGTCTCACACAGCAACTTAGGAAGAATAATGTACCTAGATCCTCTTCTGTTCATGCTTGTTATTATTTACATATGTATCCTACCCTTAAGGGACGTGGTGGCGCAGCGGGTTAAACCGCTGCTGCTGGGCTTTCTGACCGGAAGGTTGGGAGTTCTAGACCCGCGGCGCCACCACGTCCCTATGAGTTGTACTTCCTATTTAAGTCAGACGTCTCTTCCAGAGGTGCACTGTGCAAACTGCAGAAGCAAACAGTCTTACATATTACAAAAAAAAACCAGCAGGAAAATATAGAATAATGTACCTCCAGCCTGTAAGATGAAATGACAGTAGAGAGGTGGGAACAGTATGGAAACACAAGCAGGGGTTTCTCCTTCTTTACTTCTTCTGTAGTATCCAAAATGGAACACATGAGTCTATCCCCATTGTAAGATGTAAGACTGTTTGCTTCTGGAAGTACAAAGCCTTTGGAAAAGAAAGGAAGTACAACTCACTCTTATAGGGACATGGTGGCGCAGTGGGTTAAACCGCTGCTGCTGGGCTTTCCGACCGGAAGGTTGGGATAGGAGTTGAAGACTGTGCGACGGAGTGAGCTCCCATTGCTTGTCCCAGCTCCTGCCAACCTAGCAGTTCGAAAGCACATCAATGCAAGTAGATAAATAGGGACCACTTTGGTGGGAAGGTAACGGTCATGCCGGCTACATGACCACGGAAGCTTGTCCTCGGACAAAAACGCCGGCTCTACAGGCTTTGAAATGGAGATGAGCACTGCCCCCTACAGTCGGTCACAACTAGATCATTCGGTTGTGGGGAAACTTTTACCTTTTACCTACCCTTACTCCAGTAAGTTCAAGGTTGTGTACCCCACTTTATTTTCATATCTCTGCTGTCTGAGAGAGAGTGACTGTGAAGTGCTGGCAATCTTAAATCAGGGACTCAGGTAGGAGGGCTGTCTGCAGAGCCGGAACAGGCTCCAATTGTGCCCAGGGCGGGGCAGTGACAAAAGAGAATCACCTCTGTGCAGGCTCGCCATGCCCCCTGCTTCGGGAATAGCTCCATTTCTGAGTGAAACAGAGGTGAGGGCGGGCGGGAGGGTCCAGCTCCATGCCAGTTTTTGCCGCTAGCATGCCCAACTCCCTTGGCAGCGCCAGCAGCAGGGGCATCACCACACTGCATGGGCGCAATGCCTCTGGCTGTCTGCTCTACTTCAGCCTATAGGGGCAAAGATTGACTGACCTGAGCATTGCTGTTCTACTGCACCAAAACTGACCATCCTAAGAACTCTCCCAGGCTCGGTTCTCCATTTCTTCAGCTTCTGGTCTGAAAGAGAAGATATTAAACTAGTGTTTCTCAGAGCACAATCCTAAACTGGAGTTAGGCCGGCATAAACTAAGCCAGCAAAGTTTGGCCAGCACAAGGGCCACCATAAAGCATGTTTAGACTACTCTTGGAGTCAGGGAGGATGGCCCATGTCTGTGTGCTGGCCTCTCTGACTCAGAGAGTGGTCCAAACATACTTTATGGTGTCCCCTGTGCTGGCCAAACTTTGCTGGCTTAGCTTATGCCAGCCTAACTCAGTTTAGGATTGCGCCCTCAATGTTTGTCTCTCACCATACCACTTTGCATGGTCCACATATGGGAAGTACTACTGGAAGTAATTGGTGATGATGTCATTGCCAGTGACTTCCTGATTAGGAGGCCAAATGCAACACAACAAATACCAGTAAGAGGCTCAAGGTAGATGGGAGGGCAAATGAAAAGCACAAATGCTGGCGCTCTGCCTGCTGAGCCAAGCCACCTACTGCTACTTGTCATATTGCTCTGCTGGTCTCACTTCTAGGTGGTGGGGGCCAGCGGTTCACACTTACTACTGGGCACCACCTCAAGTACAACTGGTGGTACATAAGAACATAAGAACATAAGAAGAGCCCTGCTGGATCAGGCCAAAGGCCCATCTAGTCCAGCTTCCTGTATCTCACAGCGGCCCACCAGGTGCCCCAGGAAGGCATGAGACTACAAGATGCTTGCATCCTGTTGCCACTCCCTTGCACCCGGTACCAGTAGCCCACCACCTTTGTAAGGAGGTTGCACAATCCATCATTGCCTATAGCCCACGATGGACCTTTCCTCCAGATATCTGTCCAATCCCCTCTTGAAGGCATCAAGACCAGATGCCATCACCACCTCCTGTGGCAAGGAGTTCCACAGATTAACTACCCGCTGGGTAAAAAAGTACTACCTTTTATCTGTTTTAACTCTCCCAACCCTCAGTTTTAGCGGATGCCCCCTGGTTCTGGTGTTTTGAGAGAGGGAAAAGAACATCCCTCTATCGACTCTATCCCTTCCATGCATAATTTTGTATGTCTCAATCATGTCCCCCCTCAGGCGCCTTTTTTCTAGACTGAAGAGCCCCAAACGCTGCAGTCTTTCTTCATAAGGGAGGTGCCCCAGCCCCATAATCATTTTTGTCGCTCTCTTCTGCACCTTTTCCAGCTCCACTATGTCCTTTTTGAGGTGCGGCGACCAGAACTGGACACAATATTCCAGGTGTGGCCTTACCATCGATCTGGTAAAAGTAGCACTGGTTGAGAAACTCTGTATTAAATAGTCTTCTCTGGATTTACCTGCTCTGAAATACGACCACCAGCTTATCTTAGACCACATGATCTGGCTCTTGGAACCTGACTACCAGCTCACCTTGAACCATAGCCCTAGCTGCCCATGCTGAAATCTGACCACCAGCCCATTTCAGGCCTCTTCATCTCCTCCTTTGTGTTGAGATCACAGTACAGTCGTCCCTTGGTATCCGTGGAGGTTTGTTTCTGACCTCCCCTGCAGATACCAATGTCTGAGATACTGAGTCTCCTTTTCAAACATTTAAGGGGAGCCTCCACAGAAGGACGTGGTGGCGCAGCGAGTTAATCCGCTGTTGCTGGGCTTTCAACCGCAAGGTTGGGAGTTCAAGACTGCATGATGGAGTGAGCTCCCGTTGCTTGTCCCAGCTCCTGCCAACCTAGCAGTTTGAAAGCACTTAAAATGCAAGTAGATAAATAGGGACCACTTCGGTGGGAAGGTAACGGTGTTCCAGAGTCATGCCGGCCACATGACCACGGAAGCTTGTCCTCGGACAAAAACGCCGGCTCTAGAGGCTTTGAAACGGAGATGAGCACCGCCCCCTACAGTCGGTCACGACTAGACCATTCGGTCGTGGGGAAACCTTTACCTTTACCACAGAAGGAACAGGGGTGCAAAGCTGCTGCAGCAAGTGCTTCCTCCTCTAGAGAGAACCTGGAAGTGACTGACTTGCCTCTGACTAAGGGGCACGTGTACTATTTTTTTTTAAACCACATAACTGTTGTAAAAACTAAATACAGAAATTATCCAAATGAAGTTGTTCACACACAAATGCGCAAATTAAGCCAACAATATCTTGGGGTAGAACAGATTTTGCTTTGCAGAATTAAGAATTAAAATTTGCTGGTTTAATGTTTAGTGGTATTTCAAGTGCATGTAAGGTTTCCTGTTTTCCCCAGGCAGGATTTCTGTCAATGCAGCATGCTGCCACCTTCTGCTGTATAATCACTGCAGCAAGTCTTTTCTAATGGCAACTGTCAGTGCTTTAGAAACCAGCAAAATATACTCATATGTTAACTTGTAGTTGATTCATTGTCCTGAGCAACAAGGAGGCAAGGAGGATCTTATGAGAAGAGCTGTTCTTTCCCTAACTTCAGAACAGACTCCATTGTACTGAAGGATACATAGTAAGGCAGCAAGAATGCATCTGGTGGAACGCTCTCTCTCCTTTTCACTTACCCTCCTCAAGTTGCAGCTCAGTAATTTCTGACAAGCTTCCCTGAAAGACCATTTGTCTGCCAGTATCAATCTTTCCTTGCAATGTGCAGTCACAGAAGAATCAGGGTTGAGCTCATCATGAGATTTCCAGCATGAGATGGCCTCAGGCAGCAGATTGGTGGGGCTAAGGCTGCCAACCCAGAATTGGCTTGGAGCCTCCAGGAAACAGCATCAATCTCCAGGTTACTACAGTAAGCAATTCTGGAGATTTGAACATGGGGTGGGGGATCTCTAAGAGTTGCTTCAGAGTTGGCAGCAAGAGGCAATGGGTTGCACCTGACTCAGAGGCAGAAGGAGGGTGTAGCACGGGGTGGCACATGCAATGGGCGCAGGCAGCAGCAAGGAGCGATTAATTGAGCGATTCCAATTGCAAAGAGGCGTGGCTAGGCAATGCGTGGGTGGGGCACTGCACTGGGGCACGGTGACGTCGCCCCACACCCGGGTGCACTCAGAGCCAGGTATGGCTCTGACCTGACTGGACAACACTGAGAGCACCTGCCCCCATGTACTTGTCCACTTACCAACTGATAGGATCAGTGCCACCATGAATGGAGAGGACATGCTATAATAATAATAATAATAATAATAATAATAATAATAATAATAATACATGTATTTATATACCGCCTTTCTTAAGATCACTAGATTTCTCTAATGATTGTAACTCAAGGCGGTTTACATAGGCAGACTTTTTCACAAACCCGAAGGTTTTTACAATTTACAGACTGTTCTATCTTTCAAGATCAACACTCATACAGATCTTTCTTTCTGGATTTAGCCTTCCTTCTTTAGCCACCCGTCTGTCGTCTGCTGGCTGATGAGGCTTCCCTGCTCCCACCAGAGACGCAGCTGACTTCAGCACACTCCTCCTCCCACGAGGCAGCTGCAACTCAGCTTTTAATCAGCCGCAGTTTGCAAGGTCTGCTGCTCACAGAGACTTCTGGGAGTCTTGAGCTCACGACCTTCAGATCTTCAGCTGTTATCTTCGGGCAAACGGAGGCATTAACCCTCTCGGCTAAATCTTCTAGAGTAGTGTTATTCAAACTGTGGGTTGGGACCCACTTGGTGGGCTGTGATCTGATGTCAGGTGCATTGAGGAAAGCTGGGAGCAGCCATCTTGGAAACTGCAGACCTTACTCTTGTTGTATTCCTTTTGTGAATGTTAACACTTTGAATTTTCAAGTGAGAGGTTTTTAAAAAAAATTTTTTGTTTTTAGTTCAGTTCTTTTACATCATATTTTGTCCTAATCTTGCTTTCTGTCAGGAATGTTTCATAGTTGTACGATTGCTGCAGTCTAAGAATGCCAATTTGCATGTCAGGAGTGTCGTTTTATTATGTTACAATGACCACAATTCCTGCTTGATGATGTCACTTCTTGCCACAACATCCCTTCTAGGTTAGTGACAAGTCCCACTTGTGTGGGACTCAGAAGTGAGTGGGACTCACTTCTGGTGGGTCCCAACACAAGTGCCATTCTAAAAAGTGGGTCCCGGTCTAAAACGTTTGAATACCACTGCTCTAGAGCTCTTCTCAACTTCAATTCCAACCCAGTCCTGCCCTTCCCCCTTCCGCCCAAGCTGGTGCAACCGTGACAAAAAGGCATGCACTGTTTCCAGCGGAGAGGGAGTGGAGCAGGAGGCTTTGAAAGGGGGTGGGGCTTTAAATGTCCCTTCCCCTCTGTAAGCCTCCTGTCTCACAATTTTGCTGGCACAGGTCTGAGGAGAATGAGAGGATGGGAAGGCTGCTGCCAAAGGGGGAAACAATCTGGTGTGTGCCACTGCTGCCAGATCCGCCCCTCCTTCAGCAAAGACCATAGAAAAGATCACAGAGTGTGCCACAAGAAGAAAAACTTTGAAAATTGCTGGTATTGATACTGCCCAGTTAGATAGACCAATGGTCTGACTGCATCCGAGGCAGTTTTCTATTGATTGTGCATGCAGAAGTGTAGGATCCTGATACTTGGAAATCTGGCAGAGGAGGACCCTATTTTCCATTAAAGCATTTTAGCTGTAGGACATTTCCTCAAGAGGTTTGGCAGAGGCAGCTGCTTCACCTCGGCTTGTGCCGAAAGGCCTCTGGGGTTCCTTTTTGAAACCATTGAACGCTCCCTCCCTGCGAAAAGAACACTTCTTATCAGTCCACCTTTGTTGTTGTTACTAAGCATTGTCCTTGTGTAATAACTGACACCTTATCTACATTTACATCATGGCAAGTACCCTTGCTTTTGACCTGTGTCAGGGAGACGGGCTTATCTCAAAAGCGTAGACTGTAGCAAAATGTTGTTCCTCTCCAATTTTGACTCTATTCATCAGGTTTGCATTACAGCAGGTCACCCTAAAGTCAGGAAAGCAATCACTCATTCTTTTCTTAGCTGTCCACCACCATTCACTGGTTGCTCCTGGTGTTTTAAAAGTTAGATGCAGGGACATCACATAGGGTTTATTTATAGTTCATCCCAACACAAAAGGCTGGCATAAGTCCCCTGTGTCGGCCTCCAAATGTCGCAAATGTGCTGTAAAGCGTGTTTGCGCCAGTTTTTTAAAGAGAGGCCAGCAGATGTGTGTTGGCCTCACTTTCCGTTGCCAGGCCCAGAAGCCCAAAGGTAATCAGGCCTTGCAAGTCCAGCATAGGGACTCCAGGAGAGTGGTGGAAGGTGGAGAGGGCAGATGAAGGGCAGAAGGACAGGCAGGCCCATGGAGGGGATGAGGTCAGGATCCAGCCTTTGGACAGGATCCTAACCTCCGTTACTGGCCCAGATGACCTCAGTTTGGAGTCGCGTCATCAATTTCAGCAGCGCAGCTCCAAGTAGCACCATCTGGGGGAAGGGAATATTTTACTCTCTGAGTCCCGGGCTGGATATGGGATAGGCATGCCAGCCTGTCTATTCCAGCCCGGGGTTTGGATTGTGCTGTAAAATAGGTAGGATGTGACATTGCCTTTAAATCAGTCCCTTGCTCAAAATATTAAAAGAATGCTGTGGTAGTCAGTACATGTTAGAATATTCAGAAATGTGATAGATAGAATACTAGTTTTCTCAAAGCATGATAACCTTTCAACTGTCCTTCACAGATGATGATGTTGCAAAGATGCATTGTTGCTTGCTTATGCTTTTTCAGTTTAAGAAGACTCATTCATCCTGCCAAGCATCCTACTCCAGCGCCCTGGAGCAATGACATCATGACTCTGCCCATTTGCACCCTCCCCAAGGAGTGACATCACAGATTCTCCTTGGAAGAGGGGCCAGCGCACAAAACGTCCAGTGCTTCCTTCTTTGGGTAGAACCCGGAGGAGGCTGACTTTGCGCCACAAGTGCAAAGGCAGTTTCTTCCAGCATCTCCCTGGAGGAGTGGCATGCGTGTGAAGTGACCAGTGCCTCCAACTCTGATGGCACAAAGCATAACTAGGGCATAACTCCATAACTAGGGCGTAACTCCATAACTAGGACAAAGCCTGAAGCCAATCCTGCACCCACTTTTAGAACAGCGCCTTGGGCGGGTGCTCCTCAGGCTCTGCCCTAGTTACGGCGCTGCTGCCAAGACACTCTTCTCCACCTACTTGGTAGAGTGTACGGGATTCCAAATCAGTCCTTATGTGCTAGATAAGTGTTGGTCAGGACCCACTTGGTGGGTTGCAGCCTGATGTCAGGTGGGTTGCAGAAAGCCATAAGCAGCCATCTTGGAAGCTACAGACCTTATTCTTGCTATATTCCTTTTGTGAGTATTAACGGTTTGAATTTTCAAGTGGGTTTTTAAAAAATTGCTTTTTGGTCAGTAACATAATATTTTGTCATCTTGCTTTCTGTCAGGGATGTTTCATGCTTGTGCAATTGCTGCAGTCCAAGAATGCCAGTTTGAATTCCAGGAGTGTCATTTGATTATGGGTGCAATCCTAACCTGGAGTTAGGCCGGCACAGTTAGGCCAGTGAAGTTTGGCTGGCATAAGGGACACCCTAAAGTGCATTTTGACCACTCTCAGAGTCAGGGAGGATGGTGCACATCTATGTGCTGGCCTCTCTGATTCTGAGAGTGGTCCAAACATAATTTATAGTGTCGAGGTTAGGATTGTGCCCTAAATCACAACAATGACACTTCCTGCTTGATGATGTCACTTCTGACTATGATATCATTTCCAGGTTAATGACAACACTTCCAGTGAGTCCCAACATGAGTGCCTTTCTAAAACGTGGATCCTGGTCTAAAACGTTTGAGAACCACTGTGCTAGACTCAAGGAAGCAGGAACACCTAGAGCAGTAATATTGAAAATATGGGAAGATGGGATACTGGAAAGGCTATTTGGTTGTTTTGCTTTTGTCAAGATTGTAAATTGGCTTTTTTCTTTCTGATCCATTTTGCTAATGGAAATTGGCTAAGAAATAACCCAACTTATTGTGCATTCTCAGGAAAGCAGAAGACTCTGGTGTCACAATGTTGGCACTTGTAGCCATGACATCACTTCTGGTGGGTGCCGGACAGATTGTCATTCTAAAAAATAGGTTCTGTTGTAAAAAAGGTTTGAGAACCACTGGGTTGTTGTGTTGATTTTTATTTCACTGTTGCAGTTCAATGCAGATGCCTGAATTTTGGCTTGGAGGAGAAATGCAGATTATGTAAGAGGAAAAACTGCAGTGCCAGTTAGATGAACCTTTTCTGTTGCAAGTGACACTCCTTTCTTTTCAGCTATGAAGATCTGCAGAAAACAAACAGCATGCCAGAGGCTTACGTAAATAGCTTCAAAATCGCCAATCTGATTGTGTGACTTAACAAGAAGTCTAATTAAATGTTTCCTTGTTTAAAAGCAATCAAGATCCAGAGGATGGAGGATTTCTGTCAATCCATACACCATTCAAATAAAGAAATCCCAGTGGCTCACCTTCTAAGTCAAAATAAAATCCTTGAACAAGCATACGTTTACTTTCTGAATCAGGCAGCAATACAGTTAATTGTTTCTTCAATTAACCCCTGTGCCCTGAAAAAATAGGATTATGGTGCATATACAATCAGTAGATTTGTTGCCTTCATATTGTCAACCCTGCACTCTAAATGATAATTGCAAAGGTTTTGTTACTCCTTTTGTAAACCGAGAATTGTTCCCTCTGAGCACAGTGTAGTAATTTTAGAAGCTTTGATTGAAGTGTATTGTTTCCTTAGCCTAATTAATTGGATCCAAAACATCAAGGAAGCCAGTTATAGAAACATGACTTTAGCAAATTATGTGAGAATAGAGGATTATCAAGTGTACATTCCTCTCTGTCCCTTCTGTTCATGACCTTATTTCTCAAGGTTCTTATCCCTACTCCAGTCCACTGAAATGCAGTGGTTGAGAGAGTCTTCCACATCTGCATATCTTGCATGTTGCTTTCTGTGCCTTTGCTGGTATGGAAGCATGCACTGCTCCGACCCATCTGAATGGTCTATAAAACGTTTTAAAGACATGCATGTTTCGGTTTCAAGAAAATATCACAATTGCTGGAATACATTGACGGACCTTGCAGGCTAACAGCACAAGCCTATGCATGTCTACTCAAATGTGAGCACTGTTACATTCAATGGGATTTACTCCCAGGTAAATATGTATAGGATTGCAGTCTAAGAGTATGTGCAAGGCAGGAAACATAGGAATGTCACTGTGCACAAGAGTGAAATGTGGAGAATGTGTAGGTGCTCTTAAGTGGTAGTGAAAGATGCATTACGGAATTGCATATACACCTTTCTAGAATGTGGATTTTGTATTCATATATATTTCCTCTCACATTCTTCTAGGAAGCTTGCATTTTATTGCATTGTTATTTAAAATGGCTTTATGGACATCTGAGTTATGGACGTTTTTTACCGGCGCAGCCTGTCTATTGTAGTGCTTTTGCAATGGTACAAAAGTTTTTGGTATGCAGGCAACATGCTAGAGCAGTGGTTCCTAAACTCCTACAGGGGAGTTGGAAACCACATAAGTCTTTGCGGAGTTGGGGAGAGGGATAGTGATGGCACTACAGTGATTGTGGTGCAACCAAGGGCAAAAATAGATTGAAAACCAGAAGTGGGTTCCGATCAGAGATAAACACTGTTCAGAGCAGTGAAGAAGCCCTTAGAGGGAGCTGTGAGCCCCCCGCACGCTGCCAAAGTCCAGAGCTACCCCCCCCCAGGTAAGTAAAAAAAGCCTCTTGGTCACAGAGGCACCACGATCACGGCAGCATTTTCACTGCCATCCCTACTGGGCCACTCCCCTTAAGGGGTTATGCCCTGTTTCTGGTTCCCCTGGCAACCCACCAGTTTGTAATCATTGTTCTAGAGGGTGCTGTGTGGCCTGGTAGGACATGTCCATTGTCTGTTCTCACCTATGCCTTCCCAGAGAAGAGGTCACCCAGTGAATGAATACAAGCATTCTACAGAAATGAATCTGTAGGGACTGGATCCAGGGACTTGGTTCACATAGCATACAGAAGCTCTAGGAGCTGCTGATAGTTATACTGTAGCTCCTTCTCAGACTATTTAACCTCCCCACCCTGTATATACAAGCTCATGAATGCAATAAAAGATTAACATGGCCAAGAGGTGGAAATTCAACACCCCCCCCTTTTTAATAAATGTGCTCATTTTTCTTTGTGTTGAAGGGTATTTTGCTGAATCAGGGCTTTCCTCTCATCGGTGAACAAAAAGCCTTGCCTTGGCAGCATACTGACTTGTCGCTTAATGTACTTGACAATTTCATGGTGTCACCTCCTATTTGAGAAGCAATTACCAGTTTGAGCCACAGACAGGTATCAGTCTATAGCCTCTGTTTCATATATTGCATCCCTTTAAGAGCTGCACTCTTACCCTCAATTTTTCTGAACTGTAGTATATACTGTAACCTCTAGGCTATGTGTCTCTTCATAACTCATAGCCTCAGTGTGAAATCATTTAAGTGCCTCTCAACTGAAACCTCTTCTGTCTTCACAATTCTCTCTTGGAGAGGCCAAATGGAATAGCAAATAATGTTCTGAAATAGGTGACTCTCATTATAACTCACGCCTGGTTACAAGCTATTATGGTTTGGCTACCTGAGGTGTTCCTCATCACCTTTTTTGAAAGTGTTCCAGGATTTTGTCTAGTGTTGTTGATTATAAAAGAGATTGAATTATAAATCCATTTTGATATTAGAAAAAAGTAACAATATCAGTTAACTATGCACATAGGCTTTGCCCTGTTGATTTGTGTGTGGGTTTGTATCTGTCTAAAAAACAGAGAAAGGTGGTATATAAATATGGATGTATGGGTTATGTAATAGTCCTATAACAATATTATAGGAGTGCTCCAAGGATCCATCTTGAGACTGGTGCTCTTCAACCTGTTCATAAATGACCAGGAGACAGAAATAAGCAGCGAGGTGGCCAAGTTTTCAGATGACACTAAATTTTTCCAGGTGGTGAAAACTAGAAGGGATTATGAATAGCTCCAGAGGGAACTCTCCAAATTGGGGAATGGGCAGCAAAATGGCAGATGTGTTTCAATGTAGACAAGTATAAAGTGATGCACATTGGTGCAAAAAATCAAAACTTCACCTATAGGCTAATGGGTTCTGAGCTGTCTGTGACAGCTCAGGAGAGAGATCTTGTGGTGCTAGCAGTCAACTTGATGAAAGTGTCAACCCAGTGTGCAATAGTGGTGAAGAAGGCCACCACTGGTGGATAATTATGCTAGGAATAATTTAAAAAGGGGTTGAGCATAAAATGGCCAATATTATTATGCCACTACACAAATAGATGGTAAGGCCATATCTGGAGTACTGCATACAGTTCTTATAATATGACTAGAAATTCTATCAAGTTTTTTCTTATTTCAGTCAATCGTATTTATATAACACTGTCGCATAAAAAGTTCACAAAGCAGTTTACAGGAAAAAAATAATTATAAAGTTAAATGTGAGCCTTTTGGGGACAGGGAGCCAATCAAAAAAAAAATGCAGAACACCATCACCAGCAGCCACTAGAAAAGACACTGTGCTGATGTGAAGAGGGACAGTTACTCTCCCCCTGCTCAATAAAGGGACTCTGGATTAGGATATGAAATCAGGTAGCCAATACCGGTGTGACTTCATCAAAATGTATACAATATGTCATGTTCTATGGACAAATAATGGTAATAGGAAAATTGGGTAAAATAATGAGAAATAGTAAGGGCTTTCAATTTCAGGCTTGCCATCTTTTGATTCAGACGTTTTGTTACAGACCTAGTTTGAGACAAGGACCTAGCTTGGACTATCACTTTAAGTTCTGGCTTAGAATCCACCTTTCAATCCCTTCTGACTCTATCCTTCATGATCTATTAAAGGACCCTTTCACTCCCAGCTGGTTCTGTTTTATAGAAGCCAAACTGTCCTCTTTATCCCTTTCTGTCGAAACTCTAGCCGACATGAACCTCCACACAGCATATCAAACTATCAAGGCTAAGCTCTACAATTCCGAATATGTAACTCTATTTTCCCAGTTGAATCCCGTCTGCTCTGTTCTTGCTTTTGGCTTATCCCCTTCCCTTGGCCGCCCTACTAATTATTTTAATCAACTAGGCAACCCCCCCCCCCAAAAAAAAGACGAGCCTTCATGCTCGCAAGGCTGAATATTTTTCCATCCGCAGCCCACTTCGGAAGATTCACTAAAACCCCTCGTCCCAACAGATTGTGTCATTTTTGTGCCCTCGAACTTGACTCCCTGGACCATATCTTACTACGATGCCCAGCTCATTCTGCCCCTTGTAATAGGCTTCTGGGGCCACTTCTTTCCTCTCTCCCCCCCTCAGTTTCTGATCCTTTGCCAATACTTCTGAGTGACTTTTCGGCATCTGTCACCAATCAAGTTTCTACTTATTGTCATGAAGATCTCTCCCAAATTTTATCATAAGTGTTAAACTTGCTCCCTCCTTTTTCCTATCTGAACTTGGAATGTGATTGTATTGCGCGCGCGTTTGTATTCTGTAATGCCAATAAAGGTTTTAGGTACTACTACTACCGACAAGGATGTAATTTAGGTGTCGGTTTTGCAATTTGTATGAAACAAAGTCCGACTCAAGTCTCTGTAGACTCCTCAACAACAGATAATCAGTGCGCCTTTCCCAGGATTTGCCAAAGACTTTCCCATGCTTGAGATGGCATCCAATGCTTCCATCCCTCCTTACCTGTTGAGGGACCACCTCTGCTCCTCACGCTGACACTGGAGCCAACCATTCTGCTCAATTCCTCTTTGGTTTTTCCAACCTAGTGAGTGGGAGGAGAAGGCTGGTCCAAGATCTCCTGACACATGAGACGGCATCCCGGCCTCTGCTCTTTCCACTTCCCAGGGTTCTAGTTCAGGGATCGCCAGACTTTTCAGAATTAGGGCCACGTAGTATATTTTACCGATTTTCACGGGCTGAAAAATTCAGTTTTTGAATGAATTAATGAATGAAAATTAAGTGAATGAATACATTTTACTTGAATCTCTCTCTCTCTCTCTCTCTCTCTCTCTCTCTCTCTCTCTCTCTCTCTCTCTCTGTGTGTGTGTGTGTGTGTGTGTGTGTGTGTGTGTAATCGGCATGTATGATGCAAACCAAAAGAGAAATGGGACAATTACAAAGAAACACTGCCATGCTGAAACTGGGAAATGATATCTAATGAGTAAAAATGTCAAATATTTTAAGTAGATTTTAAGAAAAATCTTGTGGTGGGCTGGATTTGACCCCCAGGACACAGTTGAAGACCCCCACACTGCACTATCTGTTCCCCTTTCATCCTCTCTGCCCCCCTTTCCATTCCAAGGAGTGGATGGAGAAGGAGGAGCAGTGGAGGCAAGGGGACTGAGATGGCGTGCCCCACCATCTTCCTCCGGAGGCAACCGCTTCAGTTGGCCTCATGAATGAGTGCATGAGTGCAAGAAACAGCTGGCACAGCAGTGGAGGTACACAAGCTTTCCGATGGACCCCTCTCAGTTGAAAAGCACATTCCAGAAAGTAAAGGCCAAAGACATTATTGTGAAGGTCTCTGGCTCTGGTGTTAATCCTTGCTCTCTTTGACCACTGTGGTCATCCCCCCCCCCGCCATTGCGGGCCCAGAGCCAAGGTTCAAATGGTCTAGTCCCTGATGCCACTGTGGTTCCAGTTTTTAGGAAAGGGGGCAGAAGCCAAGGTTCAGTATATCCCTCAAAGTTCTTTTCTATTCCCAGCTTGACGCCAGATGTGCATAGAGGGGACTGCAAGAGGAGGCAGGTGCAGCAGGCTTCATTTACGGCAAGGTGCAGCGGGTGGGGAAAAAAGTGGAGAGCTTTTTCACCTGCCCACACTCCCTCGCATCGCATACGCTCCTAAATGGAGCGATTCAGGATGCAAGGTATGTGGCTGGGCAACACAGGGGACTGGGTGGTGTCGCTAGGGGTGCAGTGACATTCTGCTCCTGGCGCTATTTGAGTCTTATGGCTCTGCTTGACACAGATGATTACTATCCTCCTTTGGGGTTTAAAGCAAATAATTCTAAAGTCTCTCTCTCTCTCTCTCTCTCTCTCTCTCTCTCTCTCTCTCTCTCT
>JAJKFI010023563.1:0-17368 GCA_029204185.1 Lerista edwardsae | reverse complement strand
GAGAGAGAGAGAGAGAGAGAGAGAGAGAGAGAGAGAGAGAGAGAGAGGATGGATGGATGGATGGATGGATGGATGGATGGATGGATGGCACATCAGGAAGGTAAAGTCAGATTGAGAGCACAATCCTAACCTGGAGTTAGGCCAGCACAGTTAGGCCAACAAAATTTGGCTGGCACATGGGCCACTGTAAAGCGCATTTAGACCACTCTCTGAGTCATGGAGGATGGTGCATGTCTGTGTACTGGCCTCTTTGAGACTGGTCCAAACATACTTTATGGTGTCCCTTGTGCTGGCCAAACTTCGTTGGCCTAACTGCGCTGGCCTGACTCCAGGTTAGGATTGTACCCTGAATCCATTACTATAGCCGGCTAGATATTTATGTAATGTGCAAGAGAAGGAGGACTAATTTTAGATGAGGATACATTCAGACATGCACTGTCAACCCTGCAGTGTGTAGTATAGTTGGTAAAAGTTTGACCACTTGGTGAATCTGTACACTGTTCCTTACTCAGGATGATTATATGTTTCAGCTTCAGCCCCAAACTCTTGACATTCATGCCTGTACGGGAAAATAGCATCCTTTCACTAGTTCATCAACCTGAGGGCTTCTTCACAGAAAGGCAGACAATAGGGATATCAGTACTGAAAACCTGAAAAGAACAGAACATGAAGGTGAAGAAAATGACTTTTTTTTTATGGTATCTTTGTTCATGTTTTCAGCAATCCTGTTTTTCAGGCTCTGTCCTTAATTAAAATCCTTAAAAATAAAGTCAGTGCCTGAAGAGTTCTTAAGATGTTCCAAGTACTTTTTTTCTGAAAGCTATTCCAGAAAATACCAAATCACCAGAGAAGCAAAGTCTGACTTTTAGCATCACAAATGATCAAGTCAGGCTGATAATATGTTTCAGTATCAGGCAGGATTCGGGCACCTTCTAATATATTTTTAAGAACATTTTCTTACATGATAATCAAAAATAATTAAGGATTAGTTGTGGTGGAAGACTAGGTCTCAGTTTTAGCTTGAATTGCAAATGCTTTGGAATTCCACTTTGCTTGAAGATGATTGGGACATAATTCTTAGTTACTCTTTATATTTCTTCTAAACTCTATTCACTCTCTCTCACACACACCCCAATTTTGTGATAAACAAGCTCTGTCAACTATGGATGTAACCAAATAACCTTCTCCATTTATCATACTAATTCGGTTTAATGAGCAGAGGCCTGAAGCTGGAAGAGTTGTTGTCTACTCAGTACATTATTGGAGTGTAGCTCCTTAAGGTAATTAGTACAGTCTGCAATTATTAGGTCTGTTAGGTACTGTATTTATCATAAAGATTTAGTGCTACGAAAACTCTCCTTCCTGAAATGGTTCTACTGTTCAATGTGAGCTACAGTTTTAAATCTCAATATATCCAGGGTGTTAATAAATGTAGTATTAAAGATCTTTTCTTTCATGCTGCACTTAATCAAGGAGATCTGATTTATTGGCACATGGGTCTGTTTTATGGACTTTAAAAAATGTTTGATTAGAAGCAACTTAATGGCAAATGGCGCCCTTGTCTAGGGATCAGCAAACAGAGCCTGCAGAGCCAAATCTGGGCCTCTGAGCAGCATCAGTTTTCCCGCCCACTTTCAACTGCCAATCAAAAGGCTAAGAAGTTGTATATGTAAAGAGTGGTGGTGGTTGCAACAAGACTAAAAATGGGGAGCCCAATCCTAGCAGGGCTGCCTGTCCTGCAGTACAGCTATGCCAAAATGGTTGCTGCTGTAGCCCATGAGGTCAGGGAGGCAGTCGAATATTTGTTACCTTACCTCATGTTGAGCCCCAGTCTGTCCAATGGAGTTGGATCAAGCCATAAACGTTTTAGGTGGGGTGGAATCTGGCCCACTATCTTTGCAACTTTGAAGGGGCCACTGGTGAATTACAGGTGGTCAAACACATGCTTTGCATACAGATTGTCACCGTTTCAGCCCAGTGGTGAAGCTAAGGGGGTGCAGGGGGTAGCAATTGCATCAGGAACAAGCTTTAGGGGGGGGGCAACAAGCTTGTCACTAGTGGCCAAAATTGTGAAAACCTTGGTATGTATGAGTAATACCAGCATGTTATGTATCCTGGCAATGGTAATTTAATGCTGAATGCATTAAATTGTTGGAATATCTGTATTCTATAAAAAGTTATGACCAATTAACCAGAAAATATTTATTTATTTAATAAATTACATTTGATTTCACTGGGGGGCAGAAGAGCTACAAAGTCTTCTTTGCCCCGAGTAGCAGATGCCTTAGGTATGCCACTGGTTCAGACTTTGGCCTCTCCAGATAGACCTGGGAAAGACCTCCCACCTGAAAACCTGGAAAGCCACTGCCAGTCAATATAGACAAAACTGGGCTAGATGGACCAATGATCTGACTTGATGTAAGATGGCTTGATACTCCATTTGGTAATATAGTTGATGACTTTGGTCCTATAAACTACTTTAAGCAGGTTATCATTTGCTTTGTTAAAAAGCCTGCATTTCTATTTATAGCAAAGCCTTTGGAAAAGAATTGCACAGAAAGCAAGAGAAGAGCACAATCCGGCCTTCAGATCTGCACAACTGATATTATATCCTCTCATCTCCCCAAGGGAGAAATGTATTTATAGGAAGAGCAGAGTATCCGAGCTGAGCTCTGCTCTGTGGATGTGAGAAACAACTTTCTTCCCTAGATGCCATCAACCACCTGCTTGCCCTAAAATAAAGACTTTCCCACAACCACTCAGCTCAAACGGCTTTCCCCGGTTATCAGAAAAGGCAAACAGGCTCTTCATTTGTTAAGCTATATAGCTAGTGTGCAGTGGCAGGCTTGGGGTTAGGGGACCAAGTACCAATTTCCTGCTCAGTTCTAATGCACATTGACTACCCTTGGGCAAATTGTAACCTAGCTAAATGTCCTGTGTTATGTGAAATGTAAGGGGCCATTTCAGAGGGGAAGCGTCTCACACAGCAACTTAGGAAGAATAATGTACCTAGATCCTCTTCTGTTCATGCTTGTTATTATTTACATATGTATCCTACCCTTAAGGGACGTGGTGGCGCAGCGGGTTAAACCGCTGCTGCTGGGCTTTCTGACCGGAAGGTTGGGAGTTCTAGACCCGCTGCGCCACCACGTCCCTATGAGTTGTACTTCCTATTTAAGTCAGACGTCTCTTCCAGAGGTGCACTGTGCAAACTGCAGAAGCAAACAGTCTTACATATTACAAAAAAAACCAGCAGGAAAATATAGAATAATGTACCTCCAGCCTGTAAGATGAAATGACAGTAGAGAGGTGGGAACAGTATGGAAACACAAGCAGGGGTTTCTCCTTCTTTACTTCTTCTGTAGTATCCAAAATGGAACACATGAGTCTATCCCCATTGTAAGATGTAAGACTGTTTGCTTCTGGAAGTACAAAGCCTTTGGAAAAGAAAGGAAGTACAACTCACTCTTATAGGGACATGGTGGCGCAGTGGGTTAAACCGCTGCTGCTGGGCTTTCCGACCGGAAGGTTGGGATAGGAGTTGAAGACTGTGCGACGGAGTGAGCTCCCATTGCTTGTCCCAGCTCCTGCCAACCTAGCAGTTCGAAAGCACATCAATGCAAGTAGATAAATAGGGACCACTTTGGTGGGAAGGTAACGGTCATGCCGGCTACATGACCACGGAAGCTTGTCCTCGGACAAAAACGCCGGCTCTACAGGCTTTGAAATGGAGATGAGCACTGCCCCCTACAGTCGGTCACAACTAGATCATTCGGTTGTGGGGAAACTTTTACCTTTTACCTACCCTTACTCCAGTAAGTTCAAGGTTGTGTACCCCACTTTATTTTCATATCTCTGCTGTCTGAGAGAGAGTGACTGTGAAGTGCTGGCAATCTTAAATCAGGGACTCAGGTAGGAGGGCTGTCTGCAGAGCCGGAACAGGCTCCAATTGTGCCCAGGGCGGGGCAGTGACAAAAGAGAATCACCTCTGTGCAGGCTCGCCATGCCCCCTGCTTCGGGAATAGCTCCATTTCTGAGTGAAACAGAGGTGAGGGCGGGCGGGAGGGTCCAGCTCCATGCCAGTTTTTGCCGCTAGCATGCCCAACTCCCTTGGCAGCGCCAGCAGCAGGGGCATCACCACACTGCATGGGCGCAATGCCTCTGGCTGTCTGCTCTACTTCAGCCTATAGGGGCAAAGATTGACTGACCTGAGCATTGCTGTTCTACTGCACCAAAACTGACCATCCTAAGAACTCTCCCAGGCTCGGTTCTCCATTTCTTCAGCTTCTGGTCTGAAAGAGAAGATATTAAACTAGTGTTTCTCAGAGCACAATCCTAAACTGGAGTTAGGCCGGCATAAACTAAGCCAGCAAAGTTTGGCCAGCACAAGGGCCACCATAAAGCATGTTTAGACTACTCTTGGAGTCAGGGAGGATGGCCCATGTCTGTGTGCTGGCCTCTCTGACTCAGAGAGTGGTCCAAACATACTTTATGGTGTCCCCTGTGCTGGCCAAACTTTGCTGGCTTAGCTTATGCCAGCCTAACTCAGTTTAGGATTGCGCCCTCAATGTTTGTCTCTCACCATACCACTTTGCATGGTCCACATATGGGAAGTACTACTGGAAGTAATTGGTGATGATGTCATTGCCAGTGACTTCCTGATTAGGAGGCCAAATGCAACACAACAAATACCAGTAAGAGGCTCAAGGTAGATGGGAGGGCAAATGAAAAGCACAAATGCTGGCGCTCTGCCTGCTGAGCCAAGCCACCTACTGCTACTTGTCATATTGCTCTGCTGGTCTCACTTCTAGGTGGTGGGGGCCAGCGGTTCACACTTACTACTGGGCACCACCTCAAGTACAACTGGTGGTACATAAGAACATAAGAACATAAGAAGAGCCCTGCTGGATCAGGCCAAAGGCCCATCTAGTCCAGCTTCCTGTATCTCACAGCGGCCCACCAGGTGCCCCAGGAAGGCATGAGACTACAAGATGCTTGCATCCTGTTGCCACTCCCTTGCACCCGGTACCAGTAGCCCACCACCTTTGTAAGGAGGTTGCACAATCCATCATTGCCTATAGCCCACGATGGACCTTTCCTCCAGATATCTGTCCAATCCCCTCTTGAAGGCATCAAGACCAGATGCCATCACCACCTCCTGTGGCAAGGAGTTCCACAGATTAACTACCCGCTGGGTAAAAAAGTACTACCTTTTATCTGTTTTAACTCTCCCAACCCTCAGTTTTAGCGGATGCCCCCTGGTTCTGGTGTTTTGAGAGAGGGAAAAGAACATCCCTCTATCGACTCTATCCCTTCCATGCATAATTTTGTATGTCTCAATCATGTCCCCCCTCAGGCGCCTTTTTTCTAGACTGAAGAGCCCCAAACGCTGCAGTCTTTCTTCATAAGGGAGGTGCCCCAGCCCCATAATCATTTTTGTCGCTCTCTTCTGCACCTTTTCCAGCTCCACTATGTCCTTTTTGAGGTGCGGCGACCAGAACTGGACACAATATTCCAGGTGTGGCCTTACCATCGATCTGGTAAAAGTAGCACTGGTTGAGAAACTCTGTATTAAATAGTCTTCTCTGGATTTACCTGCTCTGAAATACGACCACCAGCTTATCTTAGACCACATGATCTGGCTCTTGGAACCTGACTACCAGCTCACCTTGAACCATAGCCCTAGCTGCCCATGCTGAAATCTGACCACCAGCCCATTTCAGGCCTCTTCATCTCCTCCTTTGTGTTGAGATCACAGTACAGTCGTCCCTTGGTATCCGTGGAGGTTTGTTTCTGACCTCCCCTGCAGATACCAATGTCTGAGATACTGAGTCTCCTTTTCAAACATTTAAGGGGAGCCTCCACAGAAGGACGTGGTGGCGCAGCGAGTTAATCCGCTGTTGCTGGGCTTTCAACCGCAAGGTTGGGAGTTCAAGACTGCATGATGGAGTGAGCTCCCGTTGCTTGTCCCAGCTCCTGCCAACCTAGCAGTTTGAAAGCACTTAAAATGCAAGTAGATAAATAGGGACCACTTCGGTGGGAAGGTAACGGTGTTCCAGAGTCATGCCGGCCACATGACCACGGAAGCTTGTCCTCGGACAAAAACGCCGGCTCTAGAGGCTTTGAAACGGAGATGAGCACCGCCCCCTACAGTCGGTCACGACTAGACCATTCGGTCGTGGGGAAACCTTTACCTTTACCACAGAAGGAACAGGGGTGCAAAGCTGCTGCAGCAAGTGCTTCCTCCTCTAGAGAGAACCTGGAAGTGACTGACTTGCCTCTGACTAAGGGGCACGTGTACTATTTTTTTTTAAACCACATAACTGTTGTAAAAACTAAATACAGAAATTATCCAAATGAAGTTGTTCACACACAAATGCGCAAATTAAGCCAACAATATCTTGGGGTAGAACAGATTTTGCTTTGCAGAATTAAGAATTAAAATTTGCTGGTTTAATGTTTAGTGGTATTTCAAGTGCATGTAAGGTTTCCTGTTTTCCCCAGGCAGGATTTCTGTCAATGCAGCATGCTGCCACCTTCTGCTGTATAATCACTGCAGCAAGTCTTTTCTAATGGCAACTGTCAGTGCTTTAGAAACCAGCAAAATATACTCATATGTTAACTTGTAGTTGATTCATTGTCCTGAGCAACAAGGAGGCAAGGAGGATCTTATGAGAAGAGCTGTTCTTTCCCTAACTTCAGAACAGACTCCATTGTACTGAAGGATACATAGTAAGGCAGCAAGAATGCATCTGGTGGAACGCTCTCTCTCCTTTTCACTTACCCTCCTCAAGTTGCAGCTCAGTAATTTCTGACAAGCTTCCCTGAAAGACCATTTGTCTGCCAGTATCAATCTTTCCTTGCAATGTGCAGTCACAGAAGAATCAGGGTTGAGCTCATCATGAGATTTCCAGCATGAGATGGCCTCAGGCAGCAGATTGGTGGGGCTAAGGCTGCCAACCCAGAATTGGCTTGGAGCCTCCAGGAAACAGCATCAATCTCCAGGTTACTACAGTAAGCAATTCTGGAGATTTGAACATGGGGTGGGGGATCTCTAAGAGTTGCTTCAGAGTTGGCAGCAAGAGGCAATGGGTTGCACCTGACTCAGAGGCAGAAGGAGGGTGTAGCACGGGGTGGCACATGCAATGGGCGCAGGCAGCAGCAAGGAGCGATTAATTGAGCGATTCCAATTGCAAAGAGGCGTGGCTAGGCAATGCGTGGGTGGGGCACTGCACTGGGGCACGGTGACGTCGCCCCACACCCGGGTGCACTCAGAGCCAGGTATGGCTCTGACCTGACTGGACAACACTGAGAGCACCTGCCCCCATGTACTTGTCCACTTACCAACTGATAGGATCAGTGCCACCATGAATGGAGAGGACATGCTATAATAATAATAATAATAATAATAATAATAATAATAATAATAATAATAATAATAATAATAATACATGTATTTATATACCGCCTTTCTTAAGATCACTAGATTTCTCTAATGATTGTAACTCAAGGCGGTTTACATAGGCAGACTTTTTCACAAACCCGAAGGTTTTTACAATTTACAGACTGTTCTATCTTTCAAGATCAACACTCATACAGATCTTTCTTTCTGGATTTAGCCTTCCTTCTTTAGCCACCCGTCTGTCGTCTGCTGGCTGATGAGGCTTCCCTGCTCCCACCAGAGACGCAGCTGACTTCAGCACACTCCTCCTCCCACGAGGCAGCTGCAACTCAGCTTTTAATCAGCCGCAGTTTGCAAGGTCTGCTGCTCACAGAGACTTCTGGGAGTCTTGAGCTCACGACCTTCAGATCTTCAGCTGTTATCTTCGGGCAAACGGAGGCATTAACCCTCTCGGCTAAATCTTCTAGAGTAGTGTTATTCAAACTGTGGGTTGGGACCCACTTGGTGGGCTGTGATCTGATGTCAGGTGCATTGAGGAAAGCTGGGAGCAGCCATCTTGGAAACTGCAGACCTTACTCTTGTTGTATTCCTTTTGTGAATGTTAACACTTTGAATTTTCAAGTGAGAGGTTTTTAAAAAAAATTTTTTGTTTTTAGTTCAGTTCTTTTACATCATATTTTGTCCTAATCTTGCTTTCTGTCAGGAATGTTTCATAGTTGTACGATTGCTGCAGTCTAAGAATGCCAATTTGCATGTCAGGAGTGTCGTTTTATTATGTTACAATGACCACAATTCCTGCTTGATGATGTCACTTCTTGCCACAACATCCCTTCTAGGTTAGTGACAAGTCCCACTTGTGTGGGACTCAGAAGTGAGTGGGACTCACTTCTGGTGGGTCCCAACACAAGTGCCATTCTAAAAAGTGGGTCCCGGTCTAAAACGTTTGAATACCACTGCTCTAGAGCTCTTCTCAACTTCAATTCCAACCCAGTCCTGCCCTTCCCCCTTCCGCCCAAGCTGGTGCAACCGTGACAAAAAGGCATGCACTGTTTCCAGCGGAGAGGGAGTGGAGCAGGAGGCTTTGAAAGGGGGTGGGGCTTTAAATGTCCCTTCCCCTCTGTAAGCCTCCTGTCTCACAATTTTGCTGGCACAGGTCTGAGGAGAATGAGAGGATGGGAAGGCTGCTGCCAAAGGGGGAAACAATCTGGTGTGTGCCACTGCTGCCAGATCCGCCCCTCCTTCAGCAAAGACCATAGAAAAGATCACAGAGTGTGCCACAAGAAGAAAAACTTTGAAAATTGCTGGTATTGATACTGCCCAGTTAGATAGACCAATGGTCTGACTGCATCCGAGGCAGTTTTCTATTGATTGTGCATGCAGAAGTGTAGGATCCTGATACTTGGAAATCTGGCAGAGGAGGACCCTATTTTCCATTAAAGCATTTTAGCTGTAGGACATTTCCTCAAGAGGTTTGGCAGAGGCAGCTGCTTCACCTCGGCTTGTGCCGAAAGGCCTCTGGGGTTCCTTTTTGAAACCATTGAACGCTCCCTCCCTGCGAAAAGAACACTTCTTATCAGTCCACCTTTGTTGTTGTTACTAAGCATTGTCCTTGTGTAATAACTGACACCTTATCTACATTTACATCATGGCAAGTACCCTTGCTTTTGACCTGTGTCAGGGAGACGGGCTTATCTCAAAAGCGTAGACTGTAGCAAAATGTTGTTCCTCTCCAATTTTGACTCTATTCATCAGGTTTGCATTACAGCAGGTCACCCTAAAGTCAGGAAAGCAATCACTCATTCTTTTCTTAGCTGTCCACCACCATTCACTGGTTGCTCCTGGTGTTTTAAAAGTTAGATGCAGGGACATCACATAGGGTTTATTTATAGTTCATCCCAACACAAAAGGCTGGCATAAGTCCCCTGTGTCGGCCTCCAAATGTCGCAAATGTGCTGTAAAGCGTGTTTGCGCCAGTTTTTTAAAGAGAGGCCAGCAGATGTGTGTTGGCCTCACTTTCCGTTGCCAGGCCCAGAAGCCCAAAGGTAATCAGGCCTTGCAAGTCCAGCATAGGGACTCCAGGAGAGTGGTGGAAGGTGGAGAGGGCAGATGAAGGGCAGAAGGACAGGCAGGCCCATGGAGGGGATGAGGTCAGGATCCAGCCTTTGGACAGGATCCTAACCTCCGTTACTGGCCCAGATGACCTCAGTTTGGAGTCGCGTCATCAATTTCAGCAGCGCAGCTCCAAGTAGCACCATCTGGGGGAAGGGAATATTTTACTCTCTGAGTCCCGGGCTGGATATGGGATAGGCATGCCAGCCTGTCTATTCCAGCCCGGGGTTTGGATTGTGCTGTAAAATAGGTAGGATGTGACATTGCCTTTAAATCAGTCCCTTGCTCAAAATATTAAAAGAATGCTGTGGTAGTCAGTACATGTTAGAATATTCAGAAATGTGATAGATAGAATACTAGTTTTCTCAAAGCATGATAACCTTTCAACTGTCCTTCACAGATGATGATGTTGCAAAGATGCATTGTTGCTTGCTTATGCTTTTTCAGTTTAAGAAGACTCATTCATCCTGCCAAGCATCCTACTCCAGCGCCCTGGAGCAATGACATCATGACTCTGCCCATTTGCACCCTCCCCAAGGAGTGACATCACAGATTCTCCTTGGAAGAGGGGCCAGCGCACAAAACGTCCAGTGCTTCCTTCTTTGGGTAGAACCCGGAGGAGGCTGACTTTGCGCCACAAGTGCAAAGGCAGTTTCTTCCAGCATCTCCCTGGAGGAGTGGCATGCGTGTGAAGTGACCAGTGCCTCCAACTCTGATGGCACAAAGCATAACTAGGGCATAACTCCATAACTAGGGCGTAACTCCATAACTAGGACAAAGCCTGAAGCCAATCCTGCACCCACTTTTAGAACAGCGCCTTGGGCGGGTGCTCCTCAGGCTCTGCCCTAGTTACGGCGCTGCTGCCAAGACACTCTTCTCCACCTACTTGGTAGAGTGTACGGGATTCCAAATCAGTCCTTATGTGCTAGATAAGTGTTGGTCAGGACCCACTTGGTGGGTTGCAGCCTGATGTCAGGTGGGTTGCAGAAAGCCATAAGCAGCCATCTTGGAAGCTACAGACCTTATTCTTGCTATATTCCTTTTGTGAGTATTAACGGTTTGAATTTTCAAGTGGGTTTTTAAAAAATTGCTTTTTGGTCAGTAACATAATATTTTGTCATCTTGCTTTCTGTCAGGGATGTTTCATGCTTGTGCAATTGCTGCAGTCCAAGAATGCCAGTTTGAATTCCAGGAGTGTCATTTGATTATGGGTGCAATCCTAACCTGGAGTTAGGCCGGCACAGTTAGGCCAGTGAAGTTTGGCTGGCATAAGGGACACCCTAAAGTGCATTTTGACCACTCTCAGAGTCAGGGAGGATGGTGCACATCTATGTGCTGGCCTCTCTGATTCTGAGAGTGGTCCAAACATAATTTATAGTGTCGAGGTTAGGATTGTGCCCTAAATCACAACAATGACACTTCCTGCTTGATGATGTCACTTCTGACTATGATATCATTTCCAGGTTAATGACAACACTTCCAGTGAGTCCCAACATGAGTGCCTTTCTAAAACGTGGATCCTGGTCTAAAACGTTTGAGAACCACTGTGCTAGACTCAAGGAAGCAGGAACACCTAGAGCAGTAATATTGAAAATATGGGAAGATGGGATACTGGAAAGGCTATTTGGTTGTTTTGCTTTTGTCAAGATTGTAAATTGGCTTTTTTCTTTCTGATCCATTTTGCTAATGGAAATTGGCTAAGAAATAACCCAACTTATTGTGCATTCTCAGGAAAGCAGAAGACTCTGGTGTCACAATGTTGGCACTTGTAGCCATGACATCACTTCTGGTGGGTGCCGGACAGATTGTCATTCTAAAAAATAGGTTCTGTTGTAAAAAAGGTTTGAGAACCACTGGGTTGTTGTGTTGATTTTTATTTCACTGTTGCAGTTCAATGCAGATGCCTGAATTTTGGCTTGGAGGAGAAATGCAGATTATGTAAGAGGAAAAACTGCAGTGCCAGTTAGATGAACCTTTTCTGTTGCAAGTGACACTCCTTTCTTTTCAGCTATGAAGATCTGCAGAAAACAAACAGCATGCCAGAGGCTTACGTAAATAGCTTCAAAATCGCCAATCTGATTGTGTGACTTAACAAGAAGTCTAATTAAATGTTTCCTTGTTTAAAAGCAATCAAGATCCAGAGGATGGAGGATTTCTGTCAATCCATACACCATTCAAATAAAGAAATCCCAGTGGCTCACCTTCTAAGTCAAAATAAAATCCTTGAACAAGCATACGTTTACTTTCTGAATCAGGCAGCAATACAGTTAATTGTTTCTTCAATTAACCCCTGTGCCCTGAAAAAATAGGATTATGGTGCATATACAATCAGTAGATTTGTTGCCTTCATATTGTCAACCCTGCACTCTAAATGATAATTGCAAAGGTTTTGTTACTCCTTTTGTAAACCGAGAATTGTTCCCTCTGAGCACAGTGTAGTAATTTTAGAAGCTTTGATTGAAGTGTATTGTTTCCTTAGCCTAATTAATTGGATCCAAAACATCAAGGAAGCCAGTTATAGAAACATGACTTTAGCAAATTATGTGAGAATAGAGGATTATCAAGTGTACATTCCTCTCTGTCCCTTCTGTTCATGACCTTATTTCTCAAGGTTCTTATCCCTACTCCAGTCCACTGAAATGCAGTGGTTGAGAGAGTCTTCCACATCTGCATATCTTGCATGTTGCTTTCTGTGCCTTTGCTGGTATGGAAGCATGCACTGCTCCGACCCATCTGAATGGTCTATAAAACGTTTTAAAGACATGCATGTTTCGGTTTCAAGAAAATATCACAATTGCTGGAATACATTGACGGACCTTGCAGGCTAACAGCACAAGCCTATGCATGTCTACTCAAATGTGAGCACTGTTACATTCAATGGGATTTACTCCCAGGTAAATATGTATAGGATTGCAGTCTAAGAGTATGTGCAAGGCAGGAAACATAGGAATGTCACTGTGCACAAGAGTGAAATGTGGAGAATGTGTAGGTGCTCTTAAGTGGTAGTGAAAGATGCATTACGGAATTGCATATACACCTTTCTAGAATGTGGATTTTGTATTCATATATATTTCCTCTCACATTCTTCTAGGAAGCTTGCATTTTATTGCATTGTTATTTAAAATGGCTTTATGGACATCTGAGTTATGGACGTTTTTTACCGGCGCAGCCTGTCTATTGTAGTGCTTTTGCAATGGTACAAAAGTTTTTGGTATGCAGGCAACATGCTAGAGCAGTGGTTCCTAAACTCCTACAGGGGAGTTGGAAACCACATAAGTCTTTGCGGAGTTGGGGAGAGGGATAGTGATGGCACTACAGTGATTGTGGTGCAACCAAGGGCAAAAATAGATTGAAAACCAGAAGTGGGTTCCGATCAGAGATAAACACTGTTCAGAGCAGTGAAGAAGCCCTTAGAGGGAGCTGTGAGCCCCCCGCACGCTGCCAAAGTCCAGAGCTACCCCCCCCCAGGTAAGTAAAAAAAGCCTCTTGGTCACAGAGGCACCACGATCACGGCAGCATTTTCACTGCCATCCCTACTGGGCCACTCCCCTTAAGGGGTTATGCCCTGTTTCTGGTTCCCCTGGCAACCCACCAGTTTGTAATCATTGTTCTAGAGGGTGCTGTGTGGCCTGGTAGGACATGTCCATTGTCTGTTCTCACCTATGCCTTCCCAGAGAAGAGGTCACCCAGTGAATGAATACAAGCATTCTACAGAAATGAATCTGTAGGGACTGGATCCAGGGACTTGGTTCACATAGCATACAGAAGCTCTAGGAGCTGCTGATAGTTATACTGTAGCTCCTTCTCAGACTATTTAACCTCCCCACCCTGTATATACAAGCTCATGAATGCAATAAAAGATTAACATGGCCAAGAGGTGGAAATTCAACACCCCCCCCTTTTTAATAAATGTGCTCATTTTTCTTTGTGTTGAAGGGTATTTTGCTGAATCAGGGCTTTCCTCTCATCGGTGAACAAAAAGCCTTGCCTTGGCAGCATACTGACTTGTCGCTTAATGTACTTGACAATTTCATGGTGTCACCTCCTATTTGAGAAGCAATTACCAGTTTGAGCCACAGACAGGTATCAGTCTATAGCCTCTGTTTCATATATTGCATCCCTTTAAGAGCTGCACTCTTACCCTCAATTTTTCTGAACTGTAGTATATACTGTAACCTCTAGGCTATGTGTCTCTTCATAACTCATAGCCTCAGTGTGAAATCATTTAAGTGCCTCTCAACTGAAACCTCTTCTGTCTTCACAATTCTCTCTTGGAGAGGCCAAATGGAATAGCAAATAATGTTCTGAAATAGGTGACTCTCATTATAACTCACGCCTGGTTACAAGCTATTATGGTTTGGCTACCTGAGGTGTTCCTCATCACCTTTTTTGAAAGTGTTCCAGGATTTTGTCTAGTGTTGTTGATTATAAAAGAGATTGAATTATAAATCCATTTTGATATTAGAAAAAAGTAACAATATCAGTTAACTATGCACATAGGCTTTGCCCTGTTGATTTGTGTGTGGGTTTGTATCTGTCTAAAAAACAGAGAAAGGTGGTATATAAATATGGATGTATGGGTTATGTAATAGTCCTATAACAATATTATAGGAGTGCTCCAAGGATCCATCTTGAGACTGGTGCTCTTCAACCTGTTCATAAATGACCAGGAGACAGAAATAAGCAGCGAGGTGGCCAAGTTTTCAGATGACACTAAATTTTTCCAGGTGGTGAAAACTAGAAGGGATTATGAATAGCTCCAGAGGGAACTCTCCAAATTGGGGAATGGGCAGCAAAATGGCAGATGTGTTTCAATGTAGACAAGTATAAAGTGATGCACATTGGTGCAAAAAATCAAAACTTCACCTATAGGCTAATGGGTTCTGAGCTGTCTGTGACAGCTCAGGAGAGAGATCTTGTGGTGCTAGCAGTCAACTTGATGAAAGTGTCAACCCAGTGTGCAATAGTGGTGAAGAAGGCCACCACTGGTGGATAATTATGCTAGGAATAATTTAAAAAGGGGTTGAGCATAAAATGGCCAATATTATTATGCCACTACACAAATAGATGGTAAGGCCATATCTGGAGTACTGCATACAGTTCTTATAATATGACTAGAAATTCTATCAAGTTTTTTCTTATTTCAGTCAATCGTATTTATATAACACTGTCGCATAAAAAGTTCACAAAGCAGTTTACAGGAAAAAAATAATTATAAAGTTAAATGTGAGCCTTTTGGGGACAGGGAGCCAATCAAAAAAAAAATGCAGAACACCATCACCAGCAGCCACTAGAAAAGACACTGTGCTGATGTGAAGAGGGACAGTTACTCTCCCCCTGCTCAATAAAGGGACTCTGGATTAGGATATGAAATCAGGTAGCCAATACCGGTGTGACTTCATCAAAATGTATACAATATGTCATGTTCTATGGACAAATAATGGTAATAGGAAAATTGGGTAAAATAATGAGAAATAGTAAGGGCTTTCAATTTCAGGCTTGCCATCTTTTGATTCAGACGTTTTGTTACAGACCTAGTTTGAGACAAGGACCTAGCTTGGACTATCACTTTAAGTTCTGGCTTAGAATCCACCTTTCAATCCCTTCTGACTCTATCCTTCATGATCTATTAAAGGACCCTTTCACTCCCAGCTGGTTCTGTTTTATAGAAGCCAAACTGTCCTCTTTATCCCTTTCTGTCGAAACTCTAGCCGACATGAACCTCCACACAGCATATCAAACTATCAAGGCTAAGCTCTACAATTCCGAATATGTAACTCTATTTTCCCAGTTGAATCCCGTCTGCTCTGTTCTTGCTTTTGGCTTATCCCCTTCCCTTGGCCGCCCTACTAATTATTTTAATCAACTAGGCAACCCCCCCCCCCAAAAAAAAGACGAGCCTTCATGCTCGCAAGGCTGAATATTTTTCCATCCGCAGCCCACTTCGGAAGATTCACTAAAACCCCTCGTCCCAACAGATTGTGTCATTTTTGTGCCCTCGAACTTGACTCCCTGGACCATATCTTACTACGATGCCCAGCTCATTCTGCCCCTTGTAATAGGCTTCTGGGGCCACTTCTTTCCTCTCTCCCCCCCTCAGTTTCTGATCCTTTGCCAATACTTCTGAGTGACTTTTCGGCATCTGTCACCAATCAAGTTTCTACTTATTGTCATGAAGATCTCTCCCAAATTTTATCATAAGTGTTAAACTTGCTCCCTCCTTTTTCCTATCTGAACTTGGAATGTGATTGTATTGCGCGCGCGTTTGTATTCTGTAATGCCAATAAAGGTTTTAGGTACTACTACTACCGACAAGGATGTAATTTAGGTGTCGGTTTTGCAATTTGTATGAAACAAAGTCCGACTCAAGTCTCTGTAGACTCCTCAACAACAGATAATCAGTGCGCCTTTCCCAGGATTTGCCAAAGACTTTCCCATGCTTGAGATGGCATCCAATGCTTCCATCCCTCCTTACCTGTTGAGGGACCACCTCTGCTCCTCACGCTGACACTGGAGCCAACCATTCTGCTCAATTCCTCTTTGGTTTTTCCAACCTAGTGAGTGGGAGGAGAAGGCTGGTCCAAGATCTCCTGACACATGAGACGGCATCCCGGCCTCTGCTCTTTCCACTTCCCAGGGTTCTAGTTCAGGGATCGCCAGACTTTTCAGAATTAGGGCCACGTAGTATATTTTACCGATTTTCACGGGCTGAAAAATTCAGTTTTTGAATGAATTAATGAATGAAAATTAAGTGAATGAATACATTTTACTTGAATCTCTCTCTCTCTCTCTCTCTCTCTCTCTCTCTCTCTCTCTCTCTCTCTCTCTCTCTCTCTGTGTGTGTGTGTGTGTGTGTGTGTGTGTGTGTAATCGGCATGTATGATGCAAACCAAAAGAGAAATGGGACAATTACAAAGAAACACTGCCATGCTGAAACTGGGAAATGATATCTAATGAGTAAAAATGTCAAATATTTTAAGTAGATTTTAAGAAAAATCTTGTGGTGGGCTGGATTTGACCCCCAGGACACAGTTGAAGACCCCCACACTGCACTATCTGTTCCCCTTTCATCCTCTCTGCCCCCCTTTCCATTCCAAGGAGTGGATGGAGAAGGAGGAGCAGTGGAGGCAAGGGGACTGAGATGGCGTGCCCCACCATCTTCCTCCGGAGGCAACCGCTTCAGTTGGCCTCATGAATGAGTGCATGAGTGCAAGAAACAGCTGGCACAGCAGTGGAGGTACACAAGCTTTCCGATGGACCCCTCTCAGTTGAAAAGCACATTCCAGAAAGTAAAGGCCAAAGACATTATTGTGAAGGTCTCTGGCTCTGGTGTTAATCCTTGCTCTCTTTGACCACTGTGGTCATCCCCCCCCCGCCATTGCGGGCCCAGAGCCAAGGTTCAAATGGTCTAGTCCCTGATGCCACTGTGGTTCCAGTTTTTAGGAAAGGGGGCAGAAGCCAAGGTTCAGTATATCCCTCAAAGTTCTTTTCTATTCCCAGCTTGACGCCAGATGTGCATAGAGGGGACTGCAAGAGGAGGCAGGTGCAGCAGGCTTCATTTACGGCAAGGTGCAGCGGGTGGGGAAAAAAGTGGAGAGCTTTTTCACCTGCCCACACTCCCTCGCATCGCATACGCTCCTAAATGGAGCGATTCAGGATGCAAGGTATGTGGCTGGGCAACACAGGGGACTGGGTGGTGTCGCTAGGGGTGCAGTGACATTCTGCTCCTGGCGCTATTTGAGTCTTATGGCTCTGCTTGACACAGATGATTACTATCCTCCTTTGGGGTTTAAAGCAAATAATTCTAAAGTCTCTCTCTCTCTCTCTCTCTCTCTCTCTCTCTCTCTCTCTCTCTCT